>VDFB02392286.1:0-63401 GCA_007258455.2 Sequoia sempervirens
CATGGTTAAGAAGAAAAAGTAAAAGCACATAACAAAGTGGAATTACAAAAAACGTAAAAAAAAAAAAAGAGAGAGAAAGAAAAGAAAGTGTGGAGAATTTGAGAAGAAATGCATGAATTTATAGAAAGTCGTGAACAGTGCAGTGGTACATAGTTTCCTGGAGTAATTTTTTTTGGAAGTTGTATGTGCAAGGTGGCAATTGATTATTAATCTTCAGAATTAAAGGTTAAATCAAATAAATTCTTTGCACATGTTTGGTGAAATTGCTTCGAAATTGAGTAGTACGAAGATTGCGAATCAAGCAAGTTGGAGATTTTGAATTAATAGGGGTCATTTCCAATTGTTTTCAAAAATTCGTAATGATTATTGACATGTCAAGTGTGTGGATTATACATGAGAATGAGAATGAAGTTGGAAAGATGTTACACGTCATCACCCAAAGAAGTTAAAGAAATAATATGTTTGAACAAGGCGTGCAAATTTAATGCAAAATAGTGTGATCATTTTTCAAGGTAATCATGAAATTTTGATCCATCAATGAAGTGCAACATCATCAAGTTGAGATAGTTAGCAAAAGTTTAGAAGTTGCCATGAATTTAATCGAATGGGTGGTAACTAATGTTTCTAAATTTAGATTTAAATTTGGTGATTAAGTTGTCTATTGCTAATTTTTAATTTATGCATATCTTTTAACATATGACGAGCTACAGTTAGTTAGGATTTTGCATAATTGGTAAAATTTAGTTGGAAACACATAATTGGTAAAATTTAGTTGGAAACACGCACTTATAGGGAATCATTAAGTGAGTTTTTGGGAAGTAGTGAATTGATGAAGGGATTTACATTGAATGAAAAATTAAAAAGTAACCTTTGCTACCATTGTAATTCCCAACCTAATAGTGGTGCTTCAATGCTTGTAAGTTGATAAATGAGTTATTATTGCAATATCAAAAGTGAAAAATGAGCTATCATTGCTATATCTAAAAAAAAAAGAGTGATATCAACTATGTAGGCTATCCAAATAACTCTACCAGGGCTATGGACGCTTGACCGACAGTAGAGCTATGTTTGGGGGGAATTACAGAGATAACCTTGTCGGGGATATGGATGCTTCACTGGTAGTAAGGCTCTATCCTTGGTTAGATTTGGAGGATTACTATATTATGTAGTTCAATGTAATGAACTGATTCTGTTTACTAAGATCCAAAAACTGGAATTAATCAAGAGTACACACAAATTTTTCCGGTGGAGTTTTACTTTTTATGCCAGAATCTAAGTAAAGGTAGAAAGTTATTGTTTTAAAATGTGTATATGTTTTAATTTACAACTGGTGATTTAATTTAAAGTTTATTTTTAAATTTGGTTTTATTGGTTGCAATTTGTTGTGTGGTCTCACAACACACCCCAAGACTAAAAAGGCTTGGGGACCCAAGTGAAAATATAACTTCTATGGCAAGAGCTAACAAATTGGAAGTCACCAAAAATGGAAAGGAAGAAAATAAATATTTGATTAAAATAAAGTACTTTGTATGGTAAGTGTTTCGTACACTAGGTATCGGGTACTGGAAACACAGAAAAGGTGGAAGGTAATGTAAAGTTCAAGCGAATGGCTCTGGTTTGGTATGATGGAGTCTGGTATGATGGAGTTTCTGTATAACCGAGGTCCGAGAAAGTAAGTGGGTAAAACTGAATACCGGGTACTAAGTTGAAATGTGAAGAAAAATGTTAACTTTTTTAAATTTGTATAGTGATCCCAATGATCCAATATATATGCAAGGATTTATGATATGTTTCTTTTTAGAAGTGAGTTTTATAGAATTTTTTACTAACAGTTGAATAAAAGTTTTATTTATATGAGATGTGATGACATATTTGTTTAAAAAGGGATTTAATATTTGGAATTTTGTGATTGCAAGAGATATCGATTGTGATGCAAAGCTCGGGTATGGACGGTCAGGAAAATTATGCTGGAAAACAAATTTTACTTTATTACCAGGCTCGATGATGCACTTAAGCAACTCATGCTGGAACAAAGTTTGTTGCAAGGATGTGCCAGTTACTGGGATATCAAGATGCTGGAGTTCAGGCATGCAGTAATAAAGTGTATCCATTATGAGAGTATTTTATTGCTAGAATGTTCAAATTGGGAAGCCTGAGATGTAGAAGTTTGACTTCCACCTAATCACTCTATTATAATGGAAGGCTCCTATATATCTTTGTTTGGGTAAATTTTTTCGATTTCAGAAGGAATCTTGACAAAGATGAAAAAATAGAACCCAAAGAGCTTCAACAAATAATTAGAGTTGACTTTCATTGACTTCAATTACAATTCTCCTATTGGTCACAATATTCCACGTGCCTTGATGAGATTGGTCACTTAGATTTCCTCTCATATAGATGTCTTATCCTATTTGAGCCTTGTGTTCTATAAAAGGCCAGAGGATGCTTAATTTTTTTTAAAGTTTGGAATTTGTGGATGTTGAGAAGGAGTAAAAACTTCTTTTAAGTTTTGTTCTTTTTTCTTGTTTTTTGTACCATTCCGGCGTAAAACTTTGTATGCACATAGACATTAATTGATATTAGAGCTTTATGGATAGCTACCTATCTAAGTATCTTTTGTAGCTAGTTTTGTAAGTTCGGCTGAACAAGATTGTATGTTGTACCATTTAAGGGTGCATATAGAACCTATTCTGTGTCCACAAACGAAACCCCCTCTTTAAAAGCTTCCACCATTTTATACATAGCTGTGAAGAAATTTGGTGAAATATAAAGCGGTTTGCTCTGTTTCAATTAATTCTTTGGGACATCCATGGAGAATAACGAGGAGAAACTTTTTTTTTTTTTCAGTATTTTTATGTTTTACTTTAGATTAGATGTTTAATATTTTGAAAATGTTTCAAAAAATATAAGACAATGGAAATAGTTTTTTTGAAAATATTTAATTTTCCATGAAATTTTTGAATGCTTAATGCTAAATTTACTTAAGTGAGAGCAAAGAAATTGGTGATGGTCTTTGAAATTTTATGTCAAACTTATTGGTTTCATGAAGTCTGTGTTTATTATTTCAATCAGGAATGTTGATCTAAAATGTTCAAAGAAATGATACATAAATATGTATATATATATATATATGTATGTGTGTATGTGAATGGCCCCTTAAAAGAAATAACAACAATTTTCACATCATTACCTGAGAGCGACCCTAGTACAACCATGACCTAGTTATCGAAGACTTGGGATTAAATGAAAGTCAATATTTTCTTTGTAAATGCAGAATTTCCTCTTAGGTTGTTTTTGTTTCATATCTTTCAAGAAGGATAGGCTCTTCATAGTCTTCTCTGTGGAGATTTTATTTGATATGTTTACTGTGAGTAAAATCATTGCCAACACTCCCCTTCTTCAGCTTGTTCTCTTTTCTTCATAGCTTTCCTCATTGCTTCAACTAATATGCCGATGCTTTCTAGAAAAGCTTCAACTTCCTTTCTCACCTTCCCGACTATCATAGGCTTCTTCAGTTGTTCATGTACTTGCATATTCTTCTCTTGAAAGGTACCGAACCTTTCTTCTATCAAATCCCGAGGTTTACACAACAAGTGTTGGGAATACAACTCCAAAATGTGTTCTTCAACCTCATATCCCATAGGCATTATCCAAACTATTCTAGGTTTTGTTGCTTCCATCAAACATTGATCAATGTCAACCATGAAGCAAATAGTGTCCTTATACTTTTCCACAATAGATTTAGGAATCCTTTCCCTAGCTTGCATTTCACTCTGGAAGCTTTTGAAGTAACTCCAGATAGGAGTTTTCCTTGCTTTTCTATCACCAATTCTATATAAGATGTCTCTGATTTGAATAGCTACTGGTCTTTCACCTTCCCATTTCACTTTACCAACTCCCAAAACTTCATTCATGAAGTAGAAGAATATACATAATAATAGATTTCCATACTTGAAAAAGTTATTCTCTTCCTTCTTGATTTTACCAAGGTTTTCAATTAGCTAGCTCTGGAGTAACTCACATAAGTCATATTCTACATTTTCCCTTATCATTTGATAAGCTGCATAGATTGCAGTACCAAATACATAGTTATCCCAGCTAGAGTGATAGATTTTATATCCAATAACCATAGAAGCAAATCTTACATCTGATTCATTGATGTCATTAATTTTCATGGCTCTTTTGTCAAAAGTGGAATTGGTTGCCTCTGTGACTATCTGGTTCTTTGCATATTTCAACATGGGCAACCCACCGAATGAATTTAGACCAGTAACAATGCTTATAACATCTCTTGTGATCTTGAAGGGCTAATTTAACCACATGAACTCGGCATGCAATTGACTTATTATGTACCAAACCCATTAATTTTTGTCAAACACAGGAAACTTCACAATTTGCATTAACTTCTTCTCCTCTAAAGTGTTAAATTCAGGCCTTACAAAGAGATCTTCTCCCACAATGAGATTTGTATACATATTTAACAACTGGGAGCTTCCTAACTCCTCAACATTTGCATGAATATATGCCCTAATATCTTCAATGTGCAAAACACCATATGAAACGAAAGAAAATGCACCTAATGGTTATGTATCAATGGATTTGAATGGGTTCCTTTTGAATTTTGGGTGGGGTTTATCCTTAATGTCAATGACTAATGGAGCGACCATTTCCAAAAATTTCAAGTTCACAAGTTTTGCAGATAAATACCTTTCGTTGGATTAGGGTTTTTTTTCCAAATCGCCTTTAGACTTATATCTCACCAAAATTCACTTGCACAGCTCTCCAAACTTCTTCTCAAAATGCAATATGACGAATGAGGAATAGAAGTAACCTTTTGTCATTCACACACCTAACTTTTTATCGCAATAAATGCTTTTTCCGTAGGTCTTCTGGATACTCTGTTTTCATAGTCAGTGAAAGAAAATTCTTCTATGGACCTTCAATTTTGCATAAATTTCCTCCACAAGTGTTCCCAAAACATCTTTAGATCATTAATGCAATCATTGCAATTTTCCACATTCCTGTTCCAACTACCAAAAGGGGGTAAAAGATTTTCTTGAGAGCTCCCCCTAGGCTAGAGGCCTTAAACTAATTCCTAGAGGAATTTCTAGCACCATATTCTGGTGTGAATTCATTTCCTACATCAGAACCATTCTTCTTCACCCATGTCTTCTTCATTTGATTCCTAGTCTCGTCCATAGTAACTTTTCCTTTTCCCTTATCATCCTTCTGCATATTTTTCCCTTTGTTTACCAGACCCTTCCTGCTTCTACAAAAACTTGCAATGTGACTAGATTTGTTACAATTATAGCACACAACATTTCTTTGTCCAGACCAGTTATTCCATTGATTTTCTCTTGATCTGCACTGGTTAGAAATATGGCCAAATCTATTGCAGGCATAACATTTGACATTTCTATTGAAAAAGTTTGTCATATTTTTGCATTCAATTGACTTAAGGCCATACTTATTGCAATTGAAACACTGACTAGAGAATGATGGACCATTTGGATTCATTCTACTTCTACATTGAGCAGCCATATGACCAAATTTATTGCAAAAAAAATAGTATCCATTGAACTTTTGAGCATTGGGTTGTCTTACCGAGTACCTTCTAGCTTTGCTTGTTTGATTTCCTGGCCTAAATTTCCTTTGACCAGATCCAAAGCTTTCTCCTTTCTCATATCCAAGACCTTGCTTATCACTTCCACTCTTCTAACTTTGAATCAGTTTTTCAAGCTTAGCTGAGCTAATCTTGAGCTTCTCCTTGTATTCATTTGCAGTAGCAAGTTCATCTCTGAGAATAACAATTTGTCTTTCAAGCTCTTCTTCATTGTTTCTGGATTGTTGCAATTCAAGCTCCAGTTGATTGAATCCACCATTAATTCTATTGCATTCATCAGATCTTTCTTTCAAGGACTAAGTAAGATTCTCTTCATTCTTCTTTATCTCTTCAATCTCCTTGGTCATCCTCATCACAATAGATTCCATCTCATGCTTTAGGCCAACATTATCTTTGGTGAGCTTTTCACATTCTTTTGTCTTTTCCTTCAAGGCTTGACTTAGGTGTTCATCTTCCATGCTTTTACTCTCTTTCTGCTTGAGCTTATAATAGAGTTATTTTCTCTTTTCCCTAGACTTAGTGATTTGATCTTTCAATGATTGAATGAATTTCTTAGCATTCATGAGGCTTTCTTGTAATTCTCAGACTTCATATTTGGACTGATCAAGATAATCTAGTGCCACCAAAAGTTATTGATGAAGACTGTCGGAATCCATTGAATTACCTTCCCGGATCTTCCCCAAGCTATTAAAATTCTTCCTAGGAACTAGGCTCTAATACCAATTGTTGGAATCAAGGAGCATTGAGAGGGGGGGTGAATTAGTGTTCTGCAAAATTTAACCTTATTAACTTGATCTTTAAACCACTTATAGCATTGAACCAAAAGAAAGACGCAAGAACACAAGGCAATCAACCACAACACCATAACACAAGGATTTTTTATGTGGAAACCCTATTAGGGAAAAAACCACAGTGGAAGCTAATCCATAATATGAGTATACTCAAAATAAGTGTTTACAAATGGGGAATGCACATGCATTCAGGCACACTACCTAGAGCTCACTGCTCAAATACAAAAGGCTTATTGCCCAAGAGAAGACTCACTATCTTATAGTCACATATAGAAAATTGGAGTGGATGAACTATGAGATAGCATCTGCTAATGCCTGATTATAGTTCTGCTTAAGCACATTGATCACATTCTTCACATTCTATCTAATTATGCTCTTGAAACTCTGTCTACAATTCGAATCACCAATCTTTGTTCTGCACAAGTGAAACTACACATAATCGATCTATAATCCTTCTAACTCTCGTATCATATCTGTGATGTATCAAAATTATATGAATAATCAATTATATATATTCACAACTAGAGATTAGAACAATTGTACATCGACTTTAACAAAATATGAAATGTGCACAAACTACCAGCCCAATCCATAGACAATTATCAATGCGAATCAAACAATGTTAGCCAAAACATAGTAAGGACCCAAAATAACATGTCTCGAACACAAAATTCCTTAAACAATTATGCCTTGAATATCCGCAACATGCTACACTCATCTAGTTGGCCTTTCTGCATTGTTAGACTGAAAAACAATAAACCGTATCTTCTAACTTGCACACAAATCAATGTGAAGCCTGATGATTCAAAGATAAGATAGTTCATACATCAAAATACCTTTCCTAAGATCCACAACACAAAATGATAACATGAAATTACATGTGAGTCAATGTACACAACTCTGTCAGATGCCCTATTTTAGCCTTTGACAGTTAACACATATCTTCAATCTGACTTCTAGTATTAGAAAACACTGAGGTGCAGATGGGATTACTAACTAGGGTTGCCATCAATGAGAACACCAGATGACTTGTGCAATTTCTCTTGCCAACAAAAATATCAAACACAGGTTGATAATGGAGTTCATCCTTCAAAGGACTACGTCTTTGGGTCCGCTTCTCAATGTTGGACCGCTTTCATTAATATTGCCAAGCACCTGAAGATGCCTTCTTACAATATTCAAGCTTTAAAACCTACACAATATTCCTCACAATCTCTCTCACTTTTACAATTTTGGTGTATAATAACACCTTGTAATTCTTCTCCTCCAAAAATTCTCACACTAGAATTATTTCTCCAAGTAAACTTGATTAATTATTCTCAAGCCAAAACTCTCACAATTCCAATAATTTCCAATACGCAACTCACCATCTACCCCCTCTTTTATACATAAAGTTTCCCAATTTTGGCCTAAAACCATAAGATTTTGCAAATATTGCATATCTCCCATTTACATATGTAAATCTTTGAAAATCCCCCTTATTTACATTTGAAAATCACCAATTCCCTCATATAATCTCCTTTAAAAATCCTAATAATATTTTATAAGCCCTTTTAGTTTTACTTTTCAGGCTCTAGAAGATTCTTTTTAAATCTTCTTTTAAAAATAAGAGATTTGCCTTTTAAATCTTAGAGGGTAAATATTCAAAATTGGGTAAAAATTGGCTTTTGCACTTATTTAAATAGAACTGATCCCTTATCCAATCCAAAAATTGTGTGTAGTGTAGTGGTAGGGAGTGAAAATAGTATGTGGGACAACAAAATTAAACTGCCCCACATAAATCTCAGAAGAATACACTTGGCCTAGTGATGGTGGCTTGAAATAGCATGGAGGAGGTCAGTGGTTTGAATCTCCCCAACAAATTTTACAACAAACAAACCAAATCTTCTTGCCATGTGGCACAAAATCAGTGGTCCATGTGGAACTATTTTATTTGACCACATGATGACACGTGGCACCATACTACTGGTCCACATTGGTTGATTTTTCCATGTCAACAACTTGTGCCACATCATCCACCAATTGTACCTACCATATCAGCATCGATATTTCCACATCATTTGTAGGAGGCCACCTGTCATGTTGACATCATCAGTTGACTTGGTCAACCCTTTTTTTTTGGCAACTTTGACCAGCCATAACTCACTCATACGGACTCCATTTTGTACAATTCAAGCAGCGTCAGAATCATCTTGACAAGCCCTTAGCTTTGATGTCAATTTTGATGAATTCTAAAATGATCAATTTTTCCACCTTTCTGACTGGCCTTTAGTACCCTATTTTGACCAAACTTTGATCTTGCATATCTTGAGCATATAGACTCTGTTTGGGCCCGTTCAAGTTGTGTTGGAAAGCTCTCAACAAGCTTTATCAAAGGATGCTAGTTTCATCAATTTTTGAGAGTATGAAATTTTTAGGTCTTTTGGATCCTCCTGGATCATTGAACACTCTAAAAAATCTCCATCTTTACATGTCCACATGTTACTACTCCTCATCACTACTCAAGGGAGAGATGTAACCCCCATGATTTTGATGAAGGGTACTCCCCCTTACAATCTAAAACTCACAAAAACAATAGATAATGGCACAAACAAAATGCAAGAAGGAAAGCAAATATTTTCTATTATCACTGAAATGAAAATGAAATTACATTATATTTGCCATCACATGGGCTTTCTAATTACATAAATCTGCAAATCTACAAATTGTAGCCACCATCTACTTTGCTCTGACCTCCTCTCTGTAGTCCCCCTTTATATCCTTTATTTGGAAGGTGTAACTGCCCTAGAATCTTCTAGAAAGTGTAACTTCCCTAGAATCTTCTAGAAAGTGTAACTTCTCTAGAATCTTCTAGAAAGTGTAACTTCCCTAGAATCTTCTAGAAAGTGTAACTTCCTCAAGAAGATATTTTGAAATTTTATTAATTTTGGTATTACAACTTCATGGGGTCATAACTTTTCATCCGACCATCAGATTTTCTATTATAATACCTTTTCGGAAAGCTCTCAAGAAATCTTTACCCTAAAAGTAGGCCCTAAAGGCTAGCTACTTTCATTTTCCACCAATTTTTAGGCCCATCTGGAGCCTCTAAGTGCCTCAAAATTGACTCCAAAGATTTTTACTAGGATTTTTGAAAATTAAAATTTTAATATTGCTCAAATGAAAAATGGTATTGAAGTGATTTCTTCGCCATTGGCTTCAATTTACCATTCCAGAGGTCTGTGTAAGATTTAGTATCGAACTGTGCATAAATGCAAACTTACTAAATTTAGCCCTTATTGAAAAGAAACATTTTTTTTGGGTGATGCAAGATTGCTCTTACACCCTAGATGCTCTTGCATCAGGTTTTATTGATAATAAGGCTATGCAAGCCATGTATAATCTATATTTAAATCTTTCACATTTTTCTTCTACAAAATGTGGTCCTTGTCATTGATAATCCTCCAAAATTCATCCAAACATCATTAGTTCTTTGCAAGAATACTTAGCTAACTCCGTAATTCCATCTAAAACTACCATAAATAACACCAAGAATACCTCTTTAAAGTATTACTTTCTACTCTAGATATCATAGTCACCCACCATCGAGATTGTAATCAATATATATAGTTCGCATTAATATAGGCTTGCGCTATATTTTAACTAGCTATATGTCTTAAAAAAATTGTATTGAAAATAATAATTACACCTCACTATTAAATAAAGATTGTCCCATTTGATCAAATATATCATACCTAGTTATAGCTCATATTGGTCTATCCATAACCAAAGATCTAATTCAAAAAGCTTCCTTCATGCACTTGAAATAAAATTTCCCTAAGCACTTTTTTTCCACTTTCCCAAAAAAAATTATTTTCCAATTTCTCAAAGAAATTTGTCTTCCAAGTTCCCATGGGAAATTAGATGTGGAGATTCATCTTTGCTCAACCTATTTTAAATTTGTATAAGGATCCTATTTATAAATAAATATAGACTCTTAATGATCATAAATGTATTACTTCATATCACACCCTGATTTGTGTATCTCATATATTCATGTGAAGTGTTATACATACCATATTTAGTCTACCTCTATAAGGGTGCAGTTTAATTATTAGTCCTATTAATAGTAATTTTTTGTTCATATTTCTTGTCCCTTTAAGATAATTTTATAAAAAAAAAAAATATGAATTAAAATAATATATCATATTCCCCTCCAATAAATATCTAATATTTAATAGTAATTTAAAGTGTCACTATCATAATATATAGTTATATAAAAATATATAGCAATTCAAATTATATGGTCATTAGTAAATTCTCTCATTTGACAATCAACACATGTATCATCATTAGTTGTACTCTAAAACTTTTATCCCAAAATTTGGGCGTGTCAAAAATTGCTCTTAGAATTCAACTTTAGCAATTAATTTGACATTCCTTAATGAATACAAAAAAAGATATAATTAAAATAATATAGCATATTCCTCTTTAGTAAATATTTTTGGTTTAGTAATATCTTCTACTACATAATCCTATTATAGTGTCATTTATATTAGTATATCTTCTACTACATGTTAATATCATGCCTAGACCATCTTTATCCAAAATTACCTTAATGAACCTAAAGTAGCTAGTATGGAGCATGAGAAAATAGTAGAAAACTTACTATCTATAATTGAATCCTTCTTTACTATGTTTCTATTTTCTTAACTTAAACTTTTGTTCCTTTCAAACAATACAAGGCATGCACTTACAAGTGTCAAGAACCAAACAATAGTCTTTAAAAAATAAACTGAATTGGTTTATGAGAATTAATACAAAATTTCTTAAGATTATTTGTAATGAAATAATTTACACAATAAAAGATATAATATGATATATTCTACAAATACTTAATATTATTTGAGAATAACAAGCCATTTAGAGGGTGAAAACTTCCAAATATCTCCAATGAGAACATAATTCACAATCTGATAAACAAATAAGACTCACTACCTCCAATATATACCCTACTTATGCCTAGGATATCACCCAGGCCAACTTAGATAACCATATGGGTATGTGCAGGATCATGATGGGCCAAAAAGTGGTGATATGATGGTTATGTGTAGGGTATGTGGCTAACGAAATTTTTTTTACCCAAAATTGATGAAACGAAAAGGGTTTTTAAAGGATATTCTCAGCTTTCCACCAATATAAATTATGCTTTACTTTGAATTTAATAAATAATTATTATTCATTTTCTATTTGAATAATGACTAAAGTCCTAATTGATAGGTTGATTGAAAAACATCTATAACTTTCAAACAATATCACATTTTTTGAATCCAAAATATGTTTCACATTCTATGCTTTGCATACTATAGGATTAAAAAAAAATGAATTTCATGAAGTTTTGACCAAGTTAAGGTGGTTAGACATACAATTTTTTATATTTTCAAAATTTGTAATAAAAAATAATAATTAATTATTTACTTAGAAAAAAATTACAAAAAATATGCATCACATCCAAACATGAGTCCTCTACTTATATCTAAAATTTTATAAAAAATATTATCATTTTATTGTGGTTAGGGTGGTCGACATACACCTACTTATTTTTCCCTCAAATTTAAGTACTACTACATTGAAATTTCAAATTTTCACCAAATAGATTTTTTTTTTCTTTAAATAAACCTAGTAGTTTAGAAACTACATTTAATTTGCTATAGATTCTATTCTTACATATTTTTCAAATAATATAGATAACTTATTCAAATTTTTACGTCAAGTTTTCTAAGTCTAATTTTTCTGAATTTTTCACCACTTAAGGACTTGTTTTTTCCATGATGATCCTGCACATACCCATATATAATCCTTAGGTTGACCTAACTAACTAAATAAAAATACAATAATGATAATATGACTTAATTAAGAGTTAAGAAATCCACAAAATGTATATTTATAACCCTATGTACTCTAATATTAAGGGTGTAGCATGCCCCCTTCTTTAGAGAAGCATTTTCCTTAATGCTAATCAAGTGTGGATGCTTCTAAATGAACTCCTCATCCTCCTATGTTTCATCTTCAACTAGTAAATTCTTCCATTGGATGAGATACCGAGTGAGTGTTTTAGTCCTTAGCTTCCTTGTGTGTTTCTCTAAGGCCTTGCCTTTTTTATGATAGTTAAAAGTACCTCAATTTTACCTTTGGTATATTTTCCTTTTAGCGATAATTAGTTGAGTTAAATGAAAGAACTATACAACTTAGGACTAATGTGGAACATGCAATGTTCATAGTTTTGATACCTAATTAGGGTGAACTAGTATGTAGTCAATATAATAGGATGTTTATATGATCATTTTGTTGAACATTCAAAAATCTAAGAGAGGGGTGAATCAATATTCTAGAACTTTTTGAACACAACATATTCAATCACCAAACCATATTAATTGAAATAAGAAATAAAAGAATGAATCATCCACAAAGCCACAAAACACTTGTACACCAATATATTTACATGGAAAACCCAAAATGGGAAAAACCACAGTGAGGATTAGCTCACAATATATTATATTCAGATACAGTATATTACAGGGGCTCACTACCAGGACACAGTGTCCTTATAAGGCTCACAGCCAGAGTTAAGTACAATACAAAAATGGCTCATTTCCAAAATATGAATTGATACAAAGTGCACCTCTCTTGTGTTATATTTCAGTTCCTTTGAAGCTCTGAATATGAAGTATTGCTTTGCTTAGTAGTCACTCAACAACTTTGCTTTGATTCTGAACTCTTACCACTGAATTCACATGATCACATCATATAACCCCACTTGCATTTGATATATCATTTTTTTTTGCTCATTCATCAACCACTTTTCAACTCCAAAATATCTCATATATATACCCAAATACATCCACACACATCAGTTAGGTTAGCCTAATTAGATGTAAGTAAAAATAATCCATAATAGTTTTTTTGGTACCACACAAGATTCAAAATCATTTTCGTGCCCAAGCAAGTTGTGCAAAACTTAATTTAGGTAAACATGGAACTAAAATAGATCCAATTAACATCTTCAATGTATACTCAATATTCTCAACACACATCATGTATTAGGTCGGATAGGAATTAGACCTAATCACAAAACTTCCAAACGTACACACGCTTCACAATACACACACATTTCATATTTTATCTTTCTTCAATTTCTCATTTCATCGACATCAGTGAGACTAACTCTAGAACTGCAATACCAAAAAATTATTCTCAATGAAATGTGGAATCTCCCACATTGGTATACTAAACAGAGAGATGACAGTGTTAAATAAAGTTGAACTCTATCATTGATATCTTCTAGTACTCTTCACAAAACATCTTGAGATCTTGAATATAGGTGTATGAGCCAGTCATAATGATATGGTTAAAAGCACAAAGTTATACCTCTTCTTGCAATGAAGTGCAGACCTAAAAATTGACACACTAAACCACAACACCATCAACAACAAACACTCAGCCAAATTTTTGATAGATCAGCTTTTCGGTATAGTTGGTATTTGTACAAATGACACCAAAAATGCTTCCCTACAATGTTGGCATCAATGACAACACTGGGCCAAATGAATCAACTAATATATGTACACTTCATGCTCATGTTTCCAAGTTGCATCAACAATAACAGACTTCCAAACTTCCAACAATCTCCCCCTTTGTCATTGATGGCAACATGCATATCAAAAATATTTTCCATATCATGAATCAAAACTTATTTCTTCCTAACCTTAACTCCCCCTTTCAAAATTTAACTTGAATTTCCAAAAAGAGTTTTCCAATCATCCAAAATGTATTAAAAAAATGTTTTTCCTTCCCATTATCTCCCCCCTTTAACATGAATGGAAAAGGTCATGCAGGGGTCTAGTATGTTTCCCTTGGATATTTGTATATATGCATCATCTTCAAAAAAATATAATTGATCAAAAATATTAAGACATATCAACCTGAAGATGAAGATCACTTGAGATTCTTTAGAGTATCCTGCCAATTAGATTTTCCTTCTTCCCAAGAACTTTTTTCATCTACAAAAGTCTTGTATAGTAGTTCAAGATTCGTCAGAGACTCTATTCCTTCCACAGTGTTGGGGCTGTGATTTATTTTTGATAGATTGTCAACACTAGCAAGGGCACTAGATATAGGAATGTGCCTTATATTTACTAAGTCTCTTAGTGTCACATACTATTTGATTGTCTCTATCCTCAAATTTTGTAAGGTAAAGAAATTTTCTTGCAGTTGCATGATGTAAGACCATTTCTAATTATTCCTGTCACTTGCTAAATTATAAACATCTTCTTGAGTGCTTATCTGAATTTCATTCTAAATCATTTCATCCTTTGTACTTTGTGTCCAATTAGACCAATTCAGACAACAAGATATTAAGTCATGTGCTTCTTCACAATCTTGAACATCCTTCAATCCCTTCAAGTATCTGTGATGTGCATCTGCACATTTCCTTTTTATATCTTCTAGATTCTCCTCTATAGTCCTTGCTTCTGACTCATTTCTAGTTTGTTCTTTTAGTCTAGAGATGTACACTTTTAATGAATCAACCATACTCTCGATATTTTCTATGTTAGATACTGATGTATTAATGCTTGCACCAGGAATTGTCTCTTGTAACACTTTTATTGCTTCATCCCAAGTATTTTGTGCTTCTGCTTTCATTCTCATGTTGGGTTACATCAAATTGTCTTCCTTCTTATTCTGGGTATGTGCAGGATCATGGTGCGCCAAAAAGTCGCAATATTATGGGTATTTGTAGGGTATGTGGCTGACGACTTTTTTTTCACCCAAAATTAATGAAACGAAAAGGGTTTTTAGAGGAGATTCTCAGCTTTCCAAAAATATAAATTATGATTTAATTTGAATTTAATAAATAATTATTATTCATTTTCTATTAGAATTACTTAAAAGCCCGATCGATAGGGATGATTGAAAAACATCTATAACTTTCAAACGGTGTATCATATTTTTGAATCCAAACATGCCACATTCTATGATTCACATAATATAGGATTACAAAAGAAAAATTAAATTTCATTAAGTTTTGACCAAGTTAAGGTGGTCAGCAAGTTTTTATATTTTCTAAAAGTTGTAATAAAAAATTCATAATTAATTATTTACTTGGAAAAAAATTACAAAAAAATATGCATCACATCTGGACATGAGTCCTCTACTTATATATAAAATCTTACAAAAAAATATTATCATTTTATTATGGTTAGGGTGGTGAGACACCTACTTCTTATTTTTTCCCTAAATTTAAGTAAATTGCATTGAAATTTCAAATTTTCACCAAATAGATTTTATTTATTTTTAAATAAACCTAGTATTTTAGAAACTACATTCAATTTTCTACAAATTATATTCTTACATATTTTTGAAATAATATAGATAACTTATTCAAATATTTATGTCAAGTTGCCTAACACTGATTTTTCTGAATTTTTTGCCACTTAAGGGCCTATTTTTTGCACGATGATCCTGCACATACCCATTCTATAACCTCTTTCTTGATCTCAATCAGAGGAATAGCAAAACTCTTTCTTTTCTTACATGTTCTTCTTGAACTCCTGGAGACTTCAGTTATAGATATGTCCTCTAAACCCAATATGTTGGGGTCCTTTGGGCTACCTAGAAGCACTTCTACATAATGATCAACTTCCATCATAGTCACTTCATGATCTAACTTTGAAATTCACACAAGTCTAGGCTCAATTGCTTCCATGTAACAAAAATCAGTAGAGACAAGGAAATTGATGTCTCCGGAGTATCTTTCCACCACACTCTCTAGTATTCTTATTCTCTTATTCATCCTCATCTGAAACACTCTAAAGAATGTTTCAAGTGCATCTTCTTGAGCATCTGATCTACCAAGATTCATCATAAGATTTCTTATCTGATGTGCTACCTGTTCAGTAATTGACCATTCTACTCTTCCAATTACTAGTATCACCTTCATGAAGTAGAAAAGGAAGAAAAATATCAAAGTACCATACCTGAATGTATTCTTTTTGTTATTTTTGATTTCTTTCAAATTTTGCATCAAGTGTTGTCGAAGTAACTCACAAAGATCATAATCCACACTATTCTCAATCATGTCAAATGCAATGTCAGCAACAGTAGTAGACACTGTATAGCCATCATTAGGTAGGTAGATTTTATGTCCAAAAATCATTGTGGCACATCGGATAGCTAGATTTCCAAATGTGCTCAAGGTGAGTTCCTTTCATTGGAGAGTTTCACCATTCTTTTTCAATTAATTCCTGTTCATTGATAGAATTTCGCCTTGGAACTGGTCCAGAGGACCACAAAACAGTCACATCCCTTATTGCTTCCCTAGTTATCGAGTGTGCACCATCAATCCAGATAGATTCATCATGAATCCTACTCAATACAATTCTAATGTACTCCTTGTCAAATTTAAATAGTGGAAACTTTCACCATACATCCAAAATATTTTCAACTAGGGTTTTGTATTCCGGTTTAATGGTATTATAATTTTATTCCAATTCATTTTTCCACAAAATACTAAATCCAATAGAGGACATTTCTTCTATTTTCCCATACATGCATGCATAGATATCCTCAATAGGTGAAACTGTAAGGGAAGTGCTAGAAAATGCACCTGTTGAGTCTTTCGATAAATTTTTCTAAGAATTCCTCTTTAATTTAATTTGCATTCTATATGAGAAATTTAATACCTTCGATCCTTCTATTTCATTAAAGATAAAAAATTTGAAAAAGAATTGTGTAAACATAATACTGCTTGAATTTTCTTCGGTGAAGATTAGGGTTTTGATGTTTTGCTTCTAAAAGACACCTCAAATCCACTTCATCTTCTTCAATTTGCATTTCCTTCATGTCGAATGAATTTTTCTTCTCAAATATATTTTTAACTCCATGATTTGACCTATATCAATAAATGTGTCAAAAATAAATGCTTGAGAAAAAGTTTTCAAACTTTGAAACCTTGTATCTACAATTAATCTATAGATGCTCAGCAAACTTCCACATCACAATTTATTTACTTTCACAACTTCCTTCTATAGCTTCAAAAATTTCTCATCCAACATATATCTTCGTGTCATGACTCAATGCCTTGTATTTAAGGGGGCTATTAGAATTTTTTGTTATTGCTCCCCTAAGCCTTGGAATGGGCTTAGTTTTCAAAAAAAATATTTGTACCGGAGGTAGGTACAAATGCATTTAAAGTTCCTAATTCATCTCTATTTTTAGACTCCTCTTTCTTTCTCCATGTATTTTCCATTTCCTTCTTAACCTCGGTAGGATCAACTTTCTTCACAGATTCATTCCTCTTTATCGATTTAGCCTGCCTTCTATTTTTTCTTCTGCACATTCTTGAAATATGTCCAAGTTTTTTGCAAAAGTAGCATACAACATTTTTCTGACCAAAATGAATTCTATTCATTCTTGATCTGTACTAGTTAGCCTTATGTCCAAATACATTGCATGTATAACTGTAGCCATTTAAAGATTGAAACATTCTCCTTATATTATATCTATTCATCATCTAACTTTTGCACTCAATACTTCTATGTCCAAATTTCTTGCATGCAAAACATTGTCCAAAGAAGAATCCAGCATTTTGATTCATTCTACTCCTACATTCTATTGCTTTATTTCCATATTTATTGTATGAAAGACAAATACCATTGGAAGATGGGTACTTTTGAGCATTTGGTTGTTTGACAGAAGGTATTCTAGCATTGCTTCTTTGATTTTTGAATTCTCTTATTGCCTTGAGTTTCCTTTTGATTGTTAACCTTGGTAGGTGTATGATTTTCCTTTGAAATTTTTCCTTCTTCAAGTCCCAAACTACCTTTATCTTTAGAGGGTTTCTATGTTGTAATCAATTCATCAAGCATTGTAGTACTTATATTAAATTTATCCTCATGTATTCTTGCCTTTTCCAAATCAGATATAAGATTTACCACTTCTTGTTCAAGTCTAGAGCATTCTTCAGTCTTTTTTTGTACCACTACATTCAGACATTCCTCAATCCTCTTTTTTTCTTCCATTTGTACTTTCAGTCTGATGATCTCTTCATTTTCTTGCTTCAACTATATGTTGACTTACCTATGTCTTTCTTTGAACTTCTTGATTTGTTCTCTTAATTTTTTGATGCATTCATTTTCTTCTCTGGGGCTTTCCTTTAATCTTTTGTTCTCAGTTTCAACTCTGTCAAGATCTTCAAGAGCAACTTTCAGTTCTTCTTTTTCAAACATGCAGTGATCTTCTACATAGTCAATTATAGAAATTTCTTTTGGAGGAACAAGACACTTCTTATCTACCACATGTTCAAACCTCTAAGATCTTTCGCAAGCTGCTAGGATTTTTTGAAGGAAAAAAGTTCTGATACCAATTGTTGAACATTCAAAATAATGAGAGGAAGGGGTGAATCAGTATTCTATAACTTTTGAACACAAAAAATTCAATCACCAAACCATATTAACTAAAATAAGAAATAAAAGCATGAATCATCCACAAAGCCACAAAACACATGAACACCAATATTTGTATGTGGAAAACACAAAATCGAGAAAACCACAATGAGGATTAGCTCACAATATATTATATCCAAATATAGTATATTATGGGGGCTTACTGCCAAAGTATGAACTCATACAAAGTGCACCTCTCTTGTGTTGTATTTCAGTTCCTTTGAAGCTTTGAATATGAAGTACTGGTCTACTTATCATTCACTCAACAACTCTACTTTGATTCTGAACCTTACCACTAAAATCACATGATTGCATCATATAACCCCACTTGCATCTGATATGTATTTTCTTTCTCATTCATCAACCACTTTCAACTCCAAAATATGTCATATATATACGCAAATGCATCCACACACATCAATTAGGTCAGCTTAATTAGATGTAAAAAAAAAATCCATAATAGCTTTTGTTGGAACTACACAAGATTCACAATCCTTTTCACACCCAAGCAAGCCGTGCAAAACTTAATTTAGGTTGGAATGGATCTAAAATAGATCCAATTAACATCTACAATTTATATTCAATCTTCTCAACACATATCATGTATTAGGTCTGCTACAAATTAGACCTAGTCACAAAACTTCCAATCATACACATGCTTCCCAATACATGCACCTTCTAGATTCGATCTTTCTTCAATTTATCATTTCACTGACATCAATGAGACTAACTCTAGAATCATAATACCAAACCATTCTTCTGAAGAAAATGTGGAATCTCCCACACTGGTATACTGAATAGAGAGATGACAATGATATACCACAAAACTTCTCAAGATCTTGATTATAGTTATATGATCCAATCACAATGATATGGTTAAAAGCGCATAGTTATACCTCTTATTGCAGTGAAGTGTGGATCCAAAAATTGACGCACTAAACCACAATACCATTAAAAGAGAACACTTAGCCAAATTTTTGATAGATCAGCTTTCTAGTATAGTTGGTATTTGTACAAATGACACCAAAAATTATTCCCCACAATGTTGATATCAATGACAACACCGAGCGAGATGAATCAACCAATATATGTACACTTCATGCTCATTTTTCCAAGCTGCATCAACAATAACAGACTTCCAAACTTAAAACACATTTTGGTACCATTCACTTATCCCTTAAGACCTTATCATGCAGTGTGACCACAAGGTTTGTAATAAGCTTTAAACCTCATCTCATGAAGCCTAATGTACATCATGTTAGTGTTGTATATAATATAGTTTGATTAGAAACAGTATAATCTATCATGGACAAATATTAAGCTAAGATAATTAATATTCCCCTATATGATTGGTTACTTGGTAATTAGTTTGGAAAGAAAGATAGTCTATAGGTTATTATTTATTAATGTTGAATTAATGATTTTTTCATTCTTCAATGTTTTCAAAGAGGGGTCAACCTTTCCATAAGCATTCATTATGCTATTGTGGTGCAAATTGTTGAGATTACTAAAGTAGTTTTTTGAATGTCATTGCTAATCTATTGTTGTCTCTCTAGAGCTAGAATTTTTTGCATAGATTGACTAACTAGTTGCATATTTAAATAATATAGAGAAACAATTTAATTGGAGAAAACGTATATAGCTATGTTATGGCTGATCAAGGAATGATCATGTGAATTATCATTTAATTTGTTAATAAAGTTGCTTCATCTTAGTGGTCATTTTTAGAATTAAAAGTGTAATGATATATAAGAATGTTATTTTTGGCATTCGGGTAACCTTATGAATATTTATGGATAAGTTACTTAGAAATATAGAATTTAATTAGTATATGTACAATTAGTGTTATAAATTGTTAACATCTAGTGGCAAGAATTTGTGTTCAAAAATTTGAGACTTGGGCTATAATCATTCAACCAATGTACAATTGATAAGAATGATGAAGGTAAGAAATTTTAATTATTATCCAATGATATTTCAATTTCAAAAATTTCATTTAAATTATTTCATTTTGGAGTATTGACAATGGTAGAAGTGTGTAGGATTATTATATAGTCAAGGGAAGGGGAGAGGATCACTAGGACCCTAATTATTTCCCCCCTTCATAATGTGAAATTATGTGTAGTTGTGTTGTTTTTGAGTTACACCTTGTTTTCTTGTGTTTGTCAGGTGTTTTGGAGGATATTTGAGTTGATGGCCAAAAATTGAGTTTGCACTACTACTAGGATTCAAGGGGTCAAAGTGATAAATCGTGCTTTTGTTGGTTGTCATACTTTGAGAGTTGTTTAAGTTGCTCAAATATGTTATTTTAATCTTGTTAGATGCCTCTAGAAGGCAGGTTGTCATTGTGAGTGTGTTTGAGCCTCCTAGATCTGCATCAAAGTGGTATCAGAGCTTCAGGGAAAGGATCCCTTGTTGGAGTTTTGTTTGGTTTTTGCAAGATTGAAGGAAGTTGATTGGAGAAGATGCATCCTAAGAATGTTGGTACTGCTAGGGAGTTGCAAGATCTGAAAGAGAAGCATGCTAAGCTTCTAGAATCTCATAATGTTGTGTTGGCAAGGCTTGCAGCCTTGGAGACAAAGAAAAGGATAGATGTTGAGGAAGAGAGTGAATCAAAGGAAGAAGATGAAGACTATGAAGATGTTGATGAAGATCTAGACCCTAAAGATCAAAGGATGGTAAAGCTTCTTAAAGCAATAAAAGGTGGTACTCATAAGGTAAAGGTTGACCTTCTTGTTTATGGTTGTAATATTAATGAAGTGGAATTAATTGATTGGATAGCTTCTATGGATAACTATTTTGAAAGTGAGGATGTTTCAGAAGAACATATGGTGAAGGTTGCAAAAAAAAAACTAAAAGGACATGCTATTCTTTGGTGGGATTATGAACAAGAAGAGAGGGGAAAACAAGGAAAATCAAGAATCACTTCTTGGGACAAGATGGTGCAGAAGTTGAAGGGTAAGTTTCTTCCAAAAGACCATGAAGTTCAATTGTATAAAAGGTTACAAGGTTTGAAACAAAAAGAATTAGATGTCAAAGCATACACAGATGAATTTTACAGGTTAAGCATAAGATCTAGAAGGGATGAGGATGAGGTTGAGAAGGTAGCTAGATATCTAGGTGGTTTAAGGTTTAATATTCAAGATGAATTTGTGGTTGCTAACCCCAAATCTGTGGAAGAATGTTTTCAACTAGAAATCAGGGTGAAGGAGAAAATTAAAAGGAGACAAGAGAAGGTAGCAAGAGGTAGAGGTGCCACTTCTAGGGGCAGAGGCACCATTCCAACACAAAATAAATCCAAAGAAGGTCAAGAAGATGTTGGTAAAGGAAAAGAACAAGGGGCTGAGTTTAGAGGTGGATGGAGAGGTGGAAGAGAAAATCATAGAGGAAGAGATTCAAGTGAATTTGCAGGAAGATGCTACAAATGTGGTGAGTTTGGTCACCCTGCCTTCAAGTGTCTTGACAAGTTTAGTGCTACTGCAAGTGGGAGTGAAAGAAAAGGTGATAAAATATTTCAATTTGTGCAAGGGGATGAAGAAGAGAGTGTTAGTTCATCGAGAAGACCTATAGATCCAGAGGTAGGGGAAGCACTCATGATGAGAAGGACCTTGTTGCAAGCACCAAGAGAGGAAGATTTGAGCCAAAGAAGGAGCCTATTCCACACCTCATGCAAATGCAAAGGTAAAGTGTGTCAAGTTGTAACTGATTTTGGTTCTCAAGATAACATGGTGTCTAGGGAGATGGTAGATAAGTTGAGTCTAGAAAAGATACCTCATGTAGCACCCTACAAGGTTTCTTCGGTGAATGATAGTCAAACCTTAATGGTGAATGAGAAAACCTATGTGGATTTATAGATTGGGGAGTACAGGGATAGTCTTATGTGATATATTGCCAATGGATTGTTGCCATGTGCTCTTGGAAAGGCCATGGCAATTTGATAGGAAGTTTATGTATGATGGTTGGGAAAACACCTACATCATTTGGAAGGATGAACAAAGCTTTAAACTAACTCCTTTGTGGGGAAAAGAGAAGGATAAAGGAAAAAATAAGGTGGCAATCTTTGGAAAAAAGGAGCCTATACAGCTTGAGGATAGTAAGAAAAACTTGTTTTATGTTTTGGAGCAGAGTTATGGTGTTAAGATAGTAGGAAAGACACCTCCAAATGGTGCTAAGATAGTGGAAACTAATGATGTTGAACCTATTGAGAAGATAGGAAAAAGGTCTAACGAGGATGAAATTCAGTTGGAGAAGAAAAATGATGTGAAGCCCATGGAAAAGGTTGATATAGTGGTGAGAAAAGAGTTAGGAGTGAATTGGAGTAAGCATGTGTTAGTTGGAATAGTGATATGTCCTTTGGTGCAAATTACACTTGTCAAATGTGGATATTTTTTAGATACAAAGGTGCAAAGATCTGATATTACAGTCAATACAATGCATTATAATAATAGGAAAATGATCGTGGGTGTTGTTAACATAGAGTGTCTAATAATAGAGGCAAAGGGATAGAGTGTGTAGAGGTTTGAACACAGTAATGGACATGGAGGTAAGCTAAAAAGAAAGGCAGATCAAAAGGACACTAACATTTGTTTGTTTGTAGGTGTTGGTAAAGGCATACAACCTGGTATTGACCACATAACAGGGAGAAGACCACTTATAGGTCTAAATACCAAGGTGAATCTAAATCCAATGGAAATAAATGTCAAGACTATTCATTGTGCAGAGCAGATTCCAAGTTCAATAGGCATATACTAGGGGAGAGGATTTGTGGACCCATGGAGCATTTATGAAGCTTGGAGACAATGGAGACAGGGACAACTCATGGGGCATGAGTATTTTCTAGGGGGTGTATGGTGCAGGAGCACCTACAACTCATCCTCCATGCTTGATCATCTAATGGTAAATAGGGAGGTGAATAGGTTGGTATGGGAATTTTTTGTTTTGAATAAGGTCACTCAAGACCATTAAGTATGTCTTAGGATGAGTCTTTGAGTTTAGTGATCATGAAGTGGAAAATTCAATCTTGAACTAAGAATTGCTTTGTAGCCTTTGAAGGTAAGTTTTTGAATTTACATATACATGTGCAAGGTTGGAGTTTTGTTAATGTAACAAGGCTATTTCCAAGCCTTTGGTGTGGTTTTAGGGGTTCACAATGTGCAAATACTTCACTATGTTTGTAAATGTATTAAATTGTGTAAAAGGTGGAATTATGATTTCCAACAATCATAGGTGGTTCAAATTTCAATTGGGGGGTAATTGGTAGGTGGTTGAAGGGGAGAAGCCTTTAAAAAGGTATGAAGACACCATTTGTAATGTTGGTTCGAAGTTCAAGGTATTGGTAATAAGAAAATTCTTAGTTTTTCTTCAATTTTTTGTGTTTCTTTCATATTTGTAGACCTGTACAAGCCATATAGCCTGATATATACTATGCAATATTACTTTCCTCATGGAGGCCTATGTTGATTTTTTTTGCACCAGGTTTGAAAAACTTTCATAGTGATTTGTGTTAGAAATCCTTGTATTTCTTGTTACAGCCAGGTACACCCTGTTTTGAGGGTTTTGTGATAAAATTATGTTTTAAAGGGCCCTTACACCAACTATAATTATTGTGACTCATGTAATGGGTCCTAGGAATTCTTTGTAGAAGGTAGGATGCATGGTTAGAGTGTTGGAAGAGAAATAAATGAAGGAACTTGTTGATTTGTTGACCTTTTGTAAGGAGAACACATGAAAATGGAGCCTTGTATCTAGGGTTTGAGGAATTCAATGAGTGTGTAGAGATTTCTTTAAATTTTGAGCATATAAGGGGTCAAAATACACCTGTTTGAGTTTGTGTCATGGTCTGGGAGGTTGTGCAAGTAGGATTTTGAATAAACCCTCTTGATTTGGCATGAAATCAAGGGTTTTAGGGTTTTCTATGCTAGAGGGGTGAAATCTAGAAATTTCTTATGGGTTATGAGGTTTGAGGGCATGGGAAATGCTTCCCCAAGGTTTCAAGGTCCCATGAAAAGTTTGAAGGCATGTTTCTTTGTAATTTAGGCCTAATCAACCTAATTAGATTAGCATAGGAGTGATTTTGGGGAATTGATCTAAAAGACTTGTATATGATTCTGACATATGTGTTATAACTCTAAAATGGGTGTCTAAAACCACCATGTTTTTTCAGGTGTTTTGGAGGATATTTGAGTTGATGGCCAAAAACTGAGTTTGCACTACTACTAGGATTCAAGGGGAGAAAGTGAGAAATCATGCTTTTGTTGGTTGTCATACTTTGAGAGTTGTTTAGGTTGCTCAAATAAGTTATTTTAATCTTGTTAGATGCCTCTAGAAGGAAATTTGTCATTATGAATGTGTTTATGCCTCCCAAATCTGCATCAGGACGACAACACAGGATACAGACAACACAACGCGCTGGTGTCTCGTACGGACTAGAAAGCAAGATTATCATAGAAAATGACTAAATAACTGCTAACAATCATATTGCTAAGAAATTACAAAATTTAGGAAAATGATAGAATGTAATAAAGTAAAGTAGAACTAATAATGATAAGAAGAAGAAAGCAAAGAAGATGCTCAAAACAATCCAAGTAATGAAGCCTCCAACTAGTAGATATCTTCAGTACCTGTAAGTGTAATATTTGGAGAAATTGCTGGAGTTGTATAGGGATTTTCCTCAGTCAAACCCCCATTTTGGTGTTCCCACCTCCACAAACACCAGATAGAAAGAGAGAGAAATTAATAAAGCTTGTGGTGAAAGAAAAATTTGCTTCAAAAGTAGAACCTGCACCACCAAGTGTGAGTGATAAAAGCAATCCCCACTTGAAGAGGAGAACCTATATCACAAAAGAGTTGATAAAAGAAATCCCTGCTAAAGGAGGAGAACCCATATCATGAAATGAATATGCAATCGGAAGGGGAAGTGAAAAATCCCAAGATTCTCAAAAGCATGAGACAAGGGAGATGGAGTTGCAAGAGCTAAGAGTGTTGCAAGGAATGTTGTAAAAGCTTGAAAGAGTAGTTAAGAGAGCTTGAAAGTGTTGATGTAACAAATAAGGGAGTTGTGCAAGCAAGAGCAAGATGGTAGAATGCTTGAAAGAGAAGCTAAGAAGGAGAGGGAGAAGTTAGAAGGAAAAGAGTGAAGCTAGAAGAAGTTAGAGGAACTTAGGGTAGAGGAAGAGTTGGAGGAACTTAGAAGACCAAATGGATGGAAAAGATGAATTTTAAAGAGGGAAAAGAAGCTTCCCCATCCATTTCAGGGCATCCCCGGTCGTTACCACCGACAAAAGGTGAGGACAAGTGGAAAGCATGCTTGGAGAGCTATTTGAGAGTTGAAACGTTGCAGGATGCTAGCATGGCATGCTAATGTCCAGACAGATCACGCTACAAAACATCATGAACAAGAAAAGCATAAGGTTTGATGCAAGGCTGGCATGCAAGGGTAGCTGCAGAAAAGGGGCAGTGGAGCATCTTGAGAGGGAAAATGCTGATGCGGAGGCTAGAATGAGCCTACATAATTTCTAGGGGAGTGGACACTAAAGAGGACACAAGAATGTATGTGAAATTATGAGGGGTGCAATTTTACAACTATAAATTTTCCCCCCACTTTAGAGGGCATATGAATCTACAGTAATATGCACGCTAAAGGAAATATACTAAACATAAATAACATCATATGCCAAAATGATACTATAGAGGAAGAGGATAACTCTTCAAACCATGGAAGCATGCCCCTAGATTGAAGATTTGCAAAACAAATACATTAGACAAGAAAGACCTGCACTAGAAAACAATGTTAGAACATAAAAAGCTAAAAGATTGAGTTAGCAAAGTGAGGAGACCTTGATGTAGAAGTTTTTCTCAGTACTATGTGTCATCCCAAAATTAAGAAATAACACACTTAGAAGAATTCTAAAATGAAGCGAAGAATGGTATATACTCAGGATGAAGAAGATGCAGATCTTTGATCCAGTATCACATAAGAGAAGAGAAGAGAGAAAAGAATTTAAGAATGTAGCACCTCATAGGCCCACAGACCTACAAGGAAGGTGTCCTCCAAGATCTCTCACATGAAGGAAACTAAGAAAAGTTCCTTACAGAACCACAGAACTACAAGGAAGAATCCCCCAAGAAATCTCACATGGAGGAAGCTGAGAAAGCGCCCTACAAACCCACAGGCCTACAAGGAAGGTGTCCTCCAAGATCTCTTACATGAAGGAAACCCTAAGAAAGTGCCCCACAGGCCCACAGACCTATAGTGGAGCCACCCCCAACATCTATCACATGGAGGAATCTCAAAGGAAGCACCCTACGAGCTTGTATACCTACAAGGAGGTGTCCCCCAAGATCTCTCACATGGAGGAAACCAAAGGAAGGGGACTCCACAGAGTTGGAAGGAAACTTCATAGGTGAATCTACAAAGCGAAAGTGGCCACATAGGCAAGTAAGCAGACAATCGAAAAAACCATCAACAAATTGGAAGACTTTCAAAGGGGTCCCTTGAGAACCCTTCAAAAGGAGAGGGGTCCACTCAAGGGACACACTGTTTGAAAGGTGAGGTCTAGTTAGGATTCCCCCAAGCTAGACACAAATAGAATTTGTTTGAGGGAAAATATTTCATAGGGGGCCTCTCAGGAACCCTTGAAAAGAAAATGGGTCCACTCAAGGGGCACTTCAATTGAAAGAAATAGCAAAGAGAGGGTTCCTTAAGAAGGACACACATCTCTGAAACAAGTTATCACTGCCCCCAACATACAAGGGAGGAGAACCATGCAAGATAATTAGAACATGGAGGATAGAGATAGACCTCAATATCATGTGTCATGTGAAGTAAAGGAAGGTGCATCAATAAAATGGGAGTTTGATGGCTCCTGAATCACAAACTTGTTGTATCTTGTCCTTCAAGGCCTTTCATTCACTAGTGGAATGGCCAAGCACTCAATGGTATGCACATAAATAATGTTTTTCTTTATCATGTTCATGGAACTTCTTACATGTAGAAGAAGGAAGAGTAATCAAGTAGGCTTTTAGAAGCCACAACAAAATATGATCTTTCCTAGATAAAGAATGAGGAGCAGGAAGCAACCCTTTCTCTTGTGGAGAAAATTTTGACTGCTCACAAGAAGATGTAAGAGTAGCATACAATGGAGGATCTACATGGAGAGTATTATTTAAGAAAAGGGGATCATACTCCTCTATGAGATCACCATCATCTTTCCTAACATGATTACCACAATTAACCTCTTTAATAGAAGTGTGATCATCTTCCTCAGAAGGAGGATCAACACCAAGAACATTACAATTTCCATTTAGCTTACCCTATGATACAAAAGAATGACCATCTTTGATAGCGGGTGTAGATGATGTTATTATAAGGGCTAAGTGGATCTGGTCGATTTTAGATTCCTGAATGAAGGAATCTATAAAGTATAGAGAACCTCAATCATCACCAAGATATGCATTCCTTTGAGAATTAGAAGGAGCAGACTTAGTATTTTTTGCTTCAGAAGGATCTTCTTAGCGACTTCTATCTCGAGAGTATCCTTTGTAGTAGGTACTTTTGAAGTAAACATTGACACATCAGAAGAAATTGAAGGATTAAGAGTAGGTACAACTGAAGCCTGACCAACTGCTGCCATCTCACATAAGTGCATAGCATCAGGGTCAAATTTTATAGTGACTACTCAATTATTACAAATGAACTTAATAGATTTATGCAAGGTAGATGGGACTACACTCATAGTATGAATTCATGGTCTACCAAGAAGAAGATTATATGGTAACTTTTCTAACATAACATATACAAGGGTAGGTACAGTAATGGGTCCCAGCCTTAAAGGTAAGACTATCATTCCTGGGGAATGTCAACCAACATTATTGAACCCACGAATGATAATAGAAAAAGCATTAAGAGAAGATGAGTCAATATTAATCTTAGGCAATAGATCAATGTTGCATATGTTGAGCACCAAACCGACATCAATGAGAGTATGTCTAATGCCAATTTTATTAATATTAATTATAATCATTAAGGGATATTCTTGCTTATGTACTTCTAGAGGCGGGAGATCCTATGGATAGAACATAATATTCTGTGAATCTGCATGAATATAAGCTATCAACACATCAACATCTGCTGGCCTAGTGAAAGAAGGTAAGAGAATCTTTTGCAAGGCTTCGTGAAGCATACCTTGATAAACCAGAGCAGACTGAAGCAAGTCCCATAGTGAGATCTTATTCAGAGTAACATGAAGCTATTCGACAAGATTGTAATCACCAGGTGCTTTATATGTAGGTTTAGGAGCTTGAGGAAGACTTGGTTGTTTATTTATTCTATTCTCATAAGTACGGTCTATCGCTCTATAAGAGGGAACCATAGGAATATCAACAAAATCAATATCAAATGGAACATCATTAATAGAACAAACCCTTTTAGGAGAACGACTAGCTGGAGTCACATAAATAACAGGTTTCTTAGGCCTTTGAGGGGTGGCAGAGACACAAATTACATTTACTGAATCATCACAACTAGTGGAATAATTATTTGAAGACATATTCTCAACATCAATCCAAACAGGAGCAAATGTGGAAGGAGACTTATTGTTCGCTAATGCATCATATCTAGAGGAGAGTGCATTGGAATAGATAAGAAATTCATTATTCACAAATGCATTGATCTCTACAAGAGAGTGCATTGGAATGAGGGGTAGATTCATCATTAAAAAATGCATCATCTCCAAAAGAGAGTGCATTAGAATGAATAGAAGGTAGAGTAATGTTAAGAAAGGTATCAATGATTTCATCTTCTTGCAAAAAAATATCCTCCGAAGCCAGAGGACTTTCGTGAGAAGGATCAAAGATACCAAGTGACATGGGAAAAGCTAAGTCAGCATCATATGCATGAAATGGAATATCATTAAAATTTTGAACAAAATTAGATATTGAACAAATAAAAGAAGATATCAAATTCATTAATATTTTTTTAGTATTTTCTAGGTTCTAGTAATTTGCATTTTTGGAGGTCTTCGAAGCAAAATTTGAGGTCGAAACTTGCATTAGTCCCTAAAATTCAACTGTTGAAGGCACTAGTATTTTAGGGATTGAACTAGTTCTCTAGGAGACCTTTCCAATGGTGCAAATGGTTCTGAATTTTGAGTACCGAGTCAAAAGTTATGACCCCGCCAAGTAGGGGTAAATAACTCACTAGTTTTTTCAGAAGATTTTCTCTTCACGTCGGGTTCACCATAATGCAGAGAAGGGGGATTCACTACTCACGAGTTCTCTTCACTCAGAGAGCCTCATAGGGTGAACTTCCCTAAACTACCTCAGGAACAAAGTGGAAATTCTAGAATCAAAAAGAGCAAGTCACAAAGATTTTCTGGACAAACTGACAAGATCTCGGCCAAAGGATGGCAACGTAGGATATAGACTATAGCGTGACACGTTGGAGTCCCAAAGGCAAGCTGGTGTCTCGTACGGACTAAAAAGTGATATTTTCACAGAAAGTGACTAAATGACTACTAACAATCAGATTGCTAAGAAATTATAGAATGTAGGAAAATGACAAAATGTAATAAAGTAAAGTAGAATTGATAAAGATAAGAAGAAGAAAGGAAAGAAGATTCTCACAAAAATCCAAGTAATGAAGCCTCCAGCTAGTAGATATCTTTAGTGTTGGAAAATGGTCAGTGCTTCCCTCGGGATTCATGACATGGACTAACCACCTCTCATGGATCCATTAACTCTAGTAGTTGTACCAGGCATTAACAAGTTGATCTTTTGGTGCAACGACAACTTTGTTTCCAACAATTGGTATCAGAGCCAAAGGTGTCGGGTTCGAATCCCCTCAGGTAACACTGAGGGGGATATTGTTGGAAAATGTTCAGTGCTCCCCTCAGGATTCGTGACATGGACTAACCACCTCCCATGGATCTGTTAACTCTGGCAGTTGTATCAAGCAATAATAGGTCGATCTTTTGGTGCAACGACAAATGTGTTTCCAACATTTAGTACCTATAAGTGTAATATCTAGAGAAATTGTTGGGGCTGTATATGGGTTTACCTTAGTCAAACCCCCATTTTGGTGTTCCCACCTCCACAAACAGCTAGATAGAAAGAGAGAGAGAGAGAGAGAGAGAGCAAAATGAACAAAACTTGTGGTGAAAGCAAAAACCTCTTCAAAAGTAGAACCCGCACCACCAAGTGTGAGTGATAAAAGAAATCCTCGCTCAAGGAGGAGAATCCATATCACAAAAGAGGTGATAAAAGCAATCCCCCCTCAAGGGGGAGAACCCATACCACGAAATGAAGATGCAATTGAAAGGGGAAGTGACAAATTCCAAGATGTTCAAAAGCATGAGACAAGGGAGATGGAGTTGCAAGAGCTAAGAGTGTTGCAAGGAATGTTGTAAAAGCTTGAAAGAGTAGTCAAGAGAGCTTGAAAGTTCTACTATAACAAATAAGGGAGTTGTGCAAGCAAGAGAAAGATGGTAGAATGCTTGAAAGAGAAGCTAAGAAGGAGAGGGAGAAGTTAGGAGAAGAGTGAAGCTAGAAGAAGTTAGAGGAACTTAGGGAAGAGGAAGAGTTGGAGGAACTTAGAAGACCAAATGGATGGAAAAGATGAATTTTAAAGAGGGAAAAGAAGCTTCCCAAGCCATTTTCAAGTGTCCCCGAATGTTACCATCAACAATAGGTGAGGAAAAGTGACAAGCATGATCGGAGACAATTGCTTGAGCATTGAAATGTCGCAGGTTGCTAGCATGGTGCACAGACGTCCATGCGGTGCGCTAATATCTAGACACATCATGCTACAAAACAACATGAACAGGAAAAGCACAAGCTTTGATGCAAGGCTGACATGCAAGGGTAGCTATTGAAAAGGGGCGCTAGAGCATCTTGAGAGGGAAAAGGATGATGCAGGGGGATAGAATGAGCCTACGTAAGTTCTAGGGGAGTGGACACTAAAGCAGATGCAAGAATGTATTTGAAATTGTGAGGGGTGGAATTTTACGACTATATAGAATGAATGGTCAATGCATCTTCCTGAGATTTGAGGCATGCAAATGAAGCTAAATTGTTTGATGTGCTCCTAATATAACTTCTATTTGGGTTGCTAATAACCCCTTCTTTCCAAAAATATTTTATACACTTGCTCTGTTATTTTCTTTTGTTCTTACAATAAAGCTTATGATTAAATACTCTAATAAATAGTGATGAATCCTAAATTAAAATAGAATAAAGGTTACTATGATATAAAACCAAACTGTTGGGTTACAAGTGTTGGGAAAATGTGTCTCATCCTTGCAATTATATAAAAGGTTATTGTTGATAGGATATATATATATATATCCTGGTTAGATCGATAGGTGTAATATTTAATGGCATCAAGGGGGGAGGGGAGTGGGATGCATGTAAATAATTTTTTGTTAACTTTTTCAGGAAACTCCTAAAATGGCCAACATACATTAAATAAATGATACATTGTAAATCTAGAACGTTAATTATTAGGTTTTAGATCTAATGATGGATATTTTGTTGGCTTGTCTTGCCCTATAATGTAATCCTATTTTATGAGGGTGTTGTAATACAGATGTGGGAGAGACGGTGATGTCTTGTGAGAGTCTAATAGCAATTTTGGTGTCTCTGAATCTCTGTGTGGTGATACTTAGGTATAAGAAGCTTGCTCTACAAGTATATTATAATCTTTTTGATTTCTGAATAATATTGGGTGGCTTTTGGAGTGTGGAGTTTTCTCGCGAAAGGGTTTTCCCCACGTAAATCACTGTGTTGTGGTATGCATGATATTTATGTTTATTTCTATTTAAGTTTCTATAACTATTAAAGAACTATAATTTTTTTGCATTATTCTCCTCTCAAGATTAATGTAGGAAGTTTTTCTACTACCTTAGCTTCCTTACAAGTGGTATCAAAGCTTGATCACCTTTGGTTTCAATTGTGGGTTGTTGGGTTTTTTGAACGAATCTAGTTTTCAGTGGGAGCTTGTGTAGAAGATACTTTGTGATCTTGTTGTAGGAATTTTCAGATGGAAAGTTCATCAGGGAGAATAGAGGTGGATAAATTTTTTGGAAATAATTTTGCAATGTGGAAGCTGAAGATGGAGGATCTGTTGATAGATTGAGATTTGTGGGATGTTATTGATGAGAATGTTTCAAGGCCTGTAGATCCTACTGTTGATGCCTAAAATTTCTAGGTAAACAGCCTTATGGGGAACTCAGTTAATGGGGGACCAATTGTGTTAAACTGAGTAACTTCTAGGTTTTTAAAGAATCCGACTCCTGTATTTGGGGGGTTGGAATGGGAAAAGGAAGCTGATATATTAAAATAAGATCTAATCTAAGGTGATGCGCCAAGAGTTAAGTATGGGCGCAATAAATCTTCCTTTCAAGTGAGATTTAAAGGCTCGTTCAACAAACTACATGTCCAAAAATAATAGAAAGCATAGATGAAAAACCTAAGAAGTCTATCAAATAACATAACACAACTTCCATACACATTTATTGAACAAGAAGAGTTCAAGACATGATCTGAATCAAAAAATTTATATTGAAATTATAGAAGTCTTACAAATAAACTACTAAGGACAAGAAACAACACAATATAATGTCTTATCCATTAACTAATAAATAGAGAGGCCAAAAAATATGGCACAGTCTGTGAGTCTTAATACAATAATAGAAAATGATACAAAAGGCCTATAGTATTTTTTCCACTTTTTTTGTGATTTTTGAACCCTTTTTTATAGATTCAAGGTAGTATATATAGATCATTCCATTGCCAAAGAGCTAGTAACCAAGAAGATTCCCAGGCATGAGTTATGCTGCCCATCACAATGATTCTCTAAGGTTGTTGCAAAAGAAAGATTTTGAAACATGGTATGCAGTTGCCTTTGAACAAGATGCACCCCTCTGCAAATGATGAATGTGGTCCCAGGGTGAAAGCAACGAAACTCTCCAGACAACACGTGTTTCCCACCCATAGAGTTGGTTAGGACACATGGTGAAAGGGTGGGGTTTCCCATTCATTCATGCCTTCCTTGCGATCAAAATCCCCACAGAGAAGACATGTGGAGTAGTCAGAATTTCAAGCGTTGACTGTGTGGTCCACCAAAAAGGTGCCCATGGAATGATGTAATGTGGCATGCAGGTGTAGTTCAGAGGAGAAAAAAAGAGAGAGGACTCCAAAGGCCTACACTACAGACATGTGGTGCAAGGGTGGAGCTTCAAGGATGAAGCAAGGGAAGAAGACCTTCAAAGGTCCACGTAGCCAACACGTGGTACCAGCGGATAAAGGCGCCATCATAATGAAGCCCAAAATTATGCAAATATGTAAAGTGTGGGTTGGGACCAAGCAAAAAAAACAAAACCAACCTGAAGGGAGCTCTAAGGATTTTAATCCATAGCTTTTGGTGACTATCAGAGGAATTTCACCTGTGGAATGGGAACCCAAAATTTCTGGTTCGAAGACTAGAGCCTTAACCATTGGGAAACGAAGTCAAAGATTTGAGAGTGTGGTTTGCAGAGGTAGCCAGTCGACCTCATATGACATCGATAAGGAATACATATTCTCTTGTGCCTCATGCAAATTGATAATTTCTTTGAAAGGAAGATCCATGGAGATCCCTGTCCTAGACTTAAGCTGAAAGAGGAGCTGCACTATCTGATGGGTGGCGTATTCTATGTCAATTTTTGTGGGAGGTTGATTGAATGATTGGAAAGTAGATAAATCCCATTTATTTTCCTCAATCTTTGCTGCAATGTGCTCCACTATGGCCATTGAATTGTCAAGGAGAAAGGGGAAAGGAAAGCCCATTTGAGTCAATTTGGAGAATTGCATCCACATGTTTTCCATAGTTCAACTCAAAATTACCAAGCAATTCCTCACCTAGAGGATGGCTATATGACAACAGAGGAATTCCCTTGCCCTTTTGGCAACCAACCTTCGGTCATCAATCCTTTCCTTTTCCAAGTCTGAATTTTTCATAGTGTATAATTTCTCTAGCAACCTCTCAGCCTTGGGCACCTTTTTAATAATGAACTGTGGAACCTATTCAATCGTTCCACACACCTCCTTGCTTAAATTTGTTGCATGGTCAAACTAAAAGAATTGAATTTCTCCTGTTGGAATATGCTGTCATTGATGTCAAAAGGGGATCAAAAGAGAAGTGCATTGACCCTATGTAAATGTGCATATTGCTATCATTGATGTCAAAAGTGAAAATCAGGCAAAGGAGTTTATTGGCATGTTGATAGAAGATGGATGAGAGATCAATGGATCTGATAGCAAATTGAGTGGCTAATTCACGATGGATTTTTTAAGAGCTTTCTAGAAAGGTATTGTGTAGGCCCAGAGGATGTATATCACACCTAGAAATACATTATATTTTCCTTCAGGTGTTTTAGGGTTTATCAGTTAAGCACTAGGCCATTTGTAGTCATAACCTATCTCAACATATCTTCTATTTTCAACGGTGACTTGTGTTTGGCGGTTGCAGGAAGCTTAAGTAATGACTTAATCCTTTTATGTTTGTCCCGTGACCAGCCCCTCACTTCTTGGAAACTGGTTGGCGGTGTTCTTAAGGGTTATCAGCATGACAAGAGTATTTTGGTGAGACTCACCTAGGAGTCTCTCTGACAGCCCGATAGCTATGCATCGCGCGAGAGTTTGGTAGAAGTCTCCTCGATGGAGTGATAAGGAGTATGGGCATGTTGTTGATGAGACTGTATGGCATCGATGATACTTTTGTAAATGTCTCCACAACATGGTGATGTGAAAGCAGTGGTCGAGTGGGACCAAGTCATAATGATGTGGGTGACTATGTGGTGTAGGGGCACCATTGATCAAAGTTTGTTAATCAAGTGTGTTAAGGGCTAGGATTTAAGAGTTTTGAGAATTTTAGATAAAATAGGGTCTTGAGACCATTTTATACTATATTTAGGCTTGATTGAGTCATGTTTAGGTGTTTAGGGGTCATTTTGGTTGATATTGCAAAAATTGCATTTTGTTGCAAAAGTTGTCAAATAAAAAGTTGCAAAATTGCAATTTTGGGGAATATGAATAGTCAAGAAATTTCAAAAGGTAGTTAGGTGGTTGATTTAGAGGGAATGGGTATAAATAAGCTTGAGAACCTATTGGAGATTGGTTGGAGAAGTTTGTAAAAGAGATACAATCAATAAAATTTTGTTATTTCATCAATTTTCTGTTGTTTTTACTGTACAACATGGTAGCAACAAATTGTGTGGCTTGTACATTAATTATTTGACCCAAATTTGTTGTGGTTTGTGTATTAGGTTGTGTTACCTTTCTTTTGAATCCATTTTGAAGGCTTTAAAGTAAGTTTTGTGCATTTTATCATCTATTTACTGAAACTGGCATGAACTTGCAAATTTAAGGGTTTTGAGGCAATAAAATGGATTTTTGACCCATTCCTCTTTCTATAACCTATGTGACTTGGGGAATGGGTCTGCATCATATTTAAATAAGTGGGGAAATGATGAATTAGTGTAGGGGAGGTCTATAATAGAGTTGGGCATGAAGCCCTAAGAGGAGAATTTGAGTTTTCCATATGAAAAGTGTGGTTTTGATGAGTCAAATTGAGATTTTATGTTGGGAAGCATAATTTTATGTTAAATTAAGCTTGAGTGGACTATTTTAGACTTTTTTGAGAAGGTTTTGTGTTTTGGTAAGGTTGGGAAGTGTCATTTTCAATAAGCCCTAGGGTTTCTAGGCTTAAAATGAGGGTTCGGTAGTTTGGCCATTTGGGTGATTCTAATTCTATCAAAAAGTGGTGAAATCCTTAGTTTGAGCATCTAAGAAATGATTCCCAATTGAGTTTGCAGAGTTTGGAAAAGATTGGAGAGTAGTTACTTTGAAAAAGAGGGCTAATTTGAGCCCTAGAATGCATAAAATCCATGTTTTGAGCAAGTTGTTACAAAATAGTCATAGGCGATTGATTGATATGTTGTTAAGCTCTATAATGGGTCCCTAAAATAGGACTGGTCTTGGTTTGAAAGGATGTGATAGTGAAAGTACACCCAATTGAATGGTTTCCAAATGCTACAAGGGAAAGAGTGGATTTTGGTGAAATAATGAGATTTTGTTGAGATTTTGGTTTAATAGTTGTGGTTGTAGGTTGGAATTGAGTTTGTGTGTTTGTAGGACCTCCTCTGAGTGCATCACTGTGATGGAAAAGTGGACATGTGGCTTAATGAGATTGGATGAACCGTAATCCACATCCTTGATGTGGATTATGATGCAGACACATGGCAATGAAGTGGATTGGTGACGTCATAAATGGTCTTCATCAGTGTGATAGAGTGGTGTCGATAGAACATTGAAGGATGTCTCCCTGATGAACAGATGACCCTTTCATCGATGAGACATTGGCGTATCACCAAGACCTTGAAGAATGTCTCTTCGATAGGGCGATAGGAGTGTATGGTGCTAAGTGGGACCCAAATGTGATGATGGCTAACAAACAACAATGGATGATTGCTTGATATGTCATTTCACATCGATGTTGCAAATGAAGTGGTGATAACATGGAAGATAGATGGCATATGGGCCCATGCACTCAAAGGCGGTTCTCATTGGTGAGAACAATGGACATTGGTGAGATTATAATGGATGTCCCAATGACATAGCGATGTGTTAGATCAATGATGGATATTTGGAAATTGTTTATCGAATGGTTGTGATTTAAAGATATGATAGTAAATGAGGATCACAGGATCAAGGTGCAAAAGAAATAGATCGATGGTCAGAGTTCAAATGTAGAGATATGAAATGGCTAACTCCGTGTGAACAAGGTTTCAACTAGAAACTGACATAGAGTAGAGAGTTAATTGGTCGAACTGCTCCCAGCGACCAATTGAATGAATAGTTTATCTTATAGGAAGCGAAACAAATTGCAAAAGTGATTGAGATCAAAATCAGATTGAAGGATAAGAAGAGATCATTAAATGCACAATTAGATTTGAGGATTCGATAGGGAGAACAAAGGAAAATTCTCTAAAATTAAATTTAATGTTGTATGGCTTGATGCAGGGCATGGTGATATCTGATAAACCATATTATATTTCTTTATGATTGCATGTGGCTCAATGAACTGGTAGCTTGCTAGTGAAGCTAATGCATAAGGGAAACTCTAATATGATGCTAGGGCTGATTTGGATGATGATGTGGATCTTGAGGTAGTAATTGCAGTTTGGTGAAAATGTAAGACAATCAGGCATGTTATGTGGATTGAAGTATGTTGTAGTAGGGAGAGAGGAGTTTGTAAATGCAATGTGTTGAAGAGAGAGATGCACAACTGAGAGTGTAGAGCAGAGAAGTATCTAGAGTAGAATTAAGTGCTATTGAGAGTGCAGCTACCTTAGCAAAGTGTAAGTTGCAATAAGTGCAACAAGGTATTATGTGTATTGATGCATCTTAGGTTGATGTAGGACCACTCATATGCATATTTGAACTTGTAATTTTTCAAAAGGTTGTAGCCTCCATTTGCACTAAGTTGTAGCTCAGAATAGGGTGTAGTAGCATCCTTGAGGTTGTAGCTTCTAAACAGGGAGTTGTTGCTTCCTTGGGTTACAACCCTAAAACATTGTAACTAAACTTTATTGACTATGAGGATAGATTAGGACAGTAGATCCTAGCAACATTTCTCACTGTGGTTTTTCCCATCTTGGGTTTTCCACGTATATCTAGTGTTATGTGTTGATCTCTCTTGTGTGCTTATGTTTATTATATTTGTTCATGTTTCAATTTGCACATCTGAGTTTAGGATTGAATCTAAAAAAGTCTTTAAGAACCAAAAGTTTTAATATCTACTAATTCACCCACCTCTTAGTAGATCATTATGTCTAACATCTCCCAGTATGAGGCATATAAATGATGATCCACCAAAAGGAGATCTGACTAAGAAGCAGGGGGTTGGGAAGGAGTTTTCAAAAGACCTATCTCCACCTCCTTAAACCTAACATCTTGTGTCAGTTCTCTAATTTTCTTGTCTACTACAGAGAGTTGTTCCTGTAGAGTTCCCAACTCGGCATCTTTTATTTTCAATAGCTCCTCAACCTAACCTCAGGTTGTAGATTCTTTTTCCAGAGAGAGCTTTATTTCCTAGATCTCCTTTTCAAATTGAGATTTTCGGTCCTAGAGCTCCTTGTCCTTGTACTACATTTCCTGCTCCAACTGAGCTCACTAATCCTAAAGCTCTTCATTCTTCCGTTGCATTTTTCTCTCTAATTGAGCCAACCGGTCTTGTAACTCCTATTTTTTTGTTGTAGTTTGGTAACTAGGATGGGATCTTGGGGCTAGAACTTTACAAGTTCTTCCTAGAGTTTATCCCTTTCCGCCTACACTTGTTCAACAAAGTGTGTAATTTTTTCGTCCTTAGCCTTTTCCCTTTTCTATAGGATCTCCATTCTTTCCTTAATGTTCTTGAGATCCTCCTCCCTCTTCCTCAGTTGGTGACTATGCTTCAATAAGTTGGTAGTCACCACCCATTGAGTCTCCTCCATTAGCTCGACTTATTTTTGTGGTTAGGCTACGTGGAGATCAATCCCCATAGCATGGATTGTATAATCCTCAGGTTGCATCTCCCCTTGCAGTTTGATCTTGCTAGGATTCATGGTTGCAAATGTCTACGAACTTTGAACTTCATTAAAAGGGTATGCATGCATGGCTCAATAGGATTTGCTGCATCTTTTTATTTTCTTGTTTAGGCCTTGATAGCCTATGCTACCTTAGTCCTATTGCTTTTCGCCATAAATTTTGTTGGTGACCTAATCAGTTCATCGAAGAAGGGTACACTAGGAGGAAGAGAAAAAGGGAAAAGGATCATTATGGTCTTAGATGATGTCTTCTTTGGTAGAGCAATGGTCAATGGGGTGAAAGGGGGGATATTATGCTAGGGTCTAGTTGGGGAAGCGACAAAAGGACTCATAGGGAGTGGTGGCGGTAGCAGGGATGTAGAGGTGACCATATATTGGGAAAGATGAGTCAGAGCTGATGCGGTGGAAGTGAAAGGGTTTGCAATGGAAGTTTCATATTAGGCCTCGACAAAAGATGGAACAAACCATGGGGGAATAAGAGCTACCTATCCGATTTGGGAGAATTGAGAGAAACCTATTGCAGGCATGGAAGTAGAAAAGGAAAGGCTAACACTTGAAGTGATGGGAGATGTGGATGCAACAGGGGTAACCAAATACTAAGAAGCAATAAGAGAGGGAGAGAAAGATACTTGAGTTGCAAAGGACTCTAAGCCCTGGCTCATTGCAAGTGCTTGTGAGCTTTCCCCAGGAGTTACATCGATGCACAACCTCTTCTCAAGTGGAAAATTGTCCACCTCTATGACCTCCTAAGATTGTTGGGCTGCTCTAGGTCTCTTTGTAGCCCATGTATGTGGTATCGAGGCCTCTGAATGAGATGCAGTCACCTACGTGCTTAGTGGAGCTTTGTCGGGTTGTCTTGTTGCTTTTCCAATTCTCTATACTTGGGCCTTTTTTGCCTCTTTTCTTTTCATTATTGTAGTTGCTTCCTCTGGGTCTACATCCTCATCTCTGCTTGAATTAGTATCATAATTTTATTTGTTCTATAGATCATCAAATGTATCATCCATGTCAATTTCCTCGAATAGAGAATCAAGGCATTTGTTCTCTTGACGATAAATCCAAAATTATGCAATTTTATCGTTACTCCATAGGTAGTGCTTGGCTAATTGATTATAAAGAGTGGCCCCAATTTTACACTTTTCACTGGGCTTGGCTAAAGGAAAATAGAAAGATAGCCATGGTGGCCTCTTATCATCAGTAGGAACATAGGCTAGGTCTACAAATGAATTCACGTCCCCTAACTGTAGATTCCACTGAGTTTCTCAATAGGGTTGGGAGTTGTGAGTTACCTTAACATTCATCTCTGCCAAGTCATTATCGGTATTATACTCCCATCTATCAAAAATTAATACTAGCCCTAGATGAGCAAGCTTCACAATTAGCAGACCATGCATCTTCTTCTTTACCATTATTATCATACCGAAGCTCAAAGGGCATTTGAAGAAACCTTTCTTATTTTTCCCCCACAAAATCAGACGTCTATAATTGCCAGTTGCCAAAATACTTCAATGGACAACACCCTATATGTGATGCATACCGGGAGCCAAAATGGTTCCTAGGTAAAACCATGCAACCTAACAAATGAAAAATCCTCCCTAAGGAACTAGTCATGAGGAGGAACAAAATATTGCATTCATCTTACCTGATCGGTGGAGAACCGATACCAGTCACCCTCACCCTCCTTATTAAAGTCTCACAATATTGGAGTCATTAAAAACTTAAGAAATGCATAGTAATTATAAGTTATGGAAAGGAGGGAATTCCACACAAAGATTGGCTTTCTTACCCCATTTTCATAAAAAATAAGCAAACCCATATGGTTTCTAAAGAAATCTGGGTTTTGGTGCAAAAACATGTGAGCAAGGAAAGAAGAAAACCTGAACCTAAACTGTGTGTGGTATTCCTTGAATTGGTTCAGCATCTCCCAAACAATGACCTTCGCGAAGTCATACCAGAATAAGGAATGTTTTCTCCTCAATTGAAAACCCAAACCCATTTGAAACTCATACACATTCTTGTCATTATCCATATCACAAATAAAATCCATCATAGAGAGGGCATCCTACAGGTCCGAGTTGAAAACATTGTGCCCAACTAGAAATTGTGGTGGGCTATTATCGTCCTTAGCTCTTTTTTTTTCTTAATTATAAAATATTCGAGTGTATTTTCTAGTCTTCCAGAGTTCTTCTAAGTCACTTATAGTGAATGTATCCATCACTTCTATTCCCCTTCCTGTAGGGATGCATAGCATATCCCTAATAGCTTCAATACTAATTGCCATCCTCAACTTTCAGCCTTCAATGGCTCCCATATTCGGATTAAAATTTTGGGCACATTCATGAACCATTTTTGGATAGTAGTGTACAAAGGGGATCATATACTATGGAAGATAGCAGAACCACAACTTGTGCACCAAATACTCTTGGCTACTAGTCTTTTGCATCCTCTCACAAGCGCCTTCCCTAAGACTCTTAGGTTGGTTTTGAGTTTAGGGTCATGAATGTTATCCCATTCTTCCACTATCAAAACCTTTTTTCTATGGTTAGTCTTATCCATGACGTGTGTGTGAGGCCACCTTGCCTTCCCTGTCATCCCAAGAGAAGCATAAGAGATGTCACTAAAAACATTGGCCATTGGTGTCATCAACATGCTATCAGATAAGCTTACAACCGCTTCTCCTTTTGCTTCCATTTGAGGATTCTAGGAAATTTTAGGATTCTGTAGAATTTTGTGAATGCCCAACTTCTCTACAACTCACTTGGGTTCTTTTACAAAAAACTGTGCACTCAAAGCTCTTCACAATGTTACTTCTTTGCATGTAACTTTAGCCTTTCCTTATTCAGTTGGAAACAATAGCTGTTTCAAGCAATAAATTTGGCACGTACTACTGAATCTTTCATGCATGCAAAATGAATTCCCACTCTTTTGAAAATACAACAATTCATAATGACAATTAGTCATCATGTTCTATGGCACCATCCCTTGGGAAATTTAACCACAAATTGAAGGTGTATGAGACTTTTCACATGCTTTTCAATTAATAACTTTAGAAGAATGATTGAGCAAGAGGGCACAATAATTACACAAAAATATTTGAGTTCATCCTTGGAGACTAAAAAAGCATCCACAGTGTGACACCTAGCACTTGACTATGTGGGCTATCACTTGCCCCTACCACCAGTTTTGGCTAGTTAATTACCTCTTCTTAATTTGCACGCAACAAATGCAACCTGGTGGTATTTTTGAGTTTTCTCTTGATCATCATCTTGCTTATCGCATGCATTGTACCCTAGCCATGTCTATAAATAGACTTAAGGATGACAACAAAATTTATACTTGGTAATTGAGATTTTTGGGTAAGGGCTATGGATAGTCCCATTAGGTTAACTAGTAATAAGTCACAGGTAGCTTTTCTAGGTGAGGTTTCTAGTAGGTGTTTAAAGTGCATGACCAAGAATAAACATTCACTAGCCATAATTGCAATGAAATAGGTGTTGGGGAGGGACTGCATAGAGGGATTCCAAAGTGCCTAATCATAGAGCCATCGGGAAGACTAAGGCTATTGGCAACATCCTAAGAAGTTAGACCGATAGTTCAATTCTCTCAATGTCACAAGGAAACCAACTGTCCTTATTGGCAAGAGTCACACCGAACGCAAAACCATCAACCAAACATGCTCTATCACTAACTCTCTCATAGAACTTCATGTTACCCTGACCAAGTATCATTGGCCAGAGTCATACCGAACTAAAATCCATCGGCAAGAGATTTATATCACTAAGACTCTTATAGATCCTTTATGTTACTCTGATATGTCCAATGAAAAGAGTATCTTTGATATACATCATGTATAAAACCATTGGCAAGACATCTGCTGTCGAAATGAGTCACTCCAAAGGTTCATGACTCTCCCCGATGACATCTATTGCCAATGTGTAAATCCATTGGTGAGACATACTCTATTGGAATGAGTCACTTCGAAGGTTCATGTCTCTCCCCAATGACATCATCGTTGAGAGTCTCCCCGATGTTCACCAGGAACCAACCCATCGGCAAGAGATCTATCATGATGGAATAGGTTATGAATTTCACTTTGATGCCAATGTATTTCCAATGACTTCCATTGGAAAGATAGTTCTAAAGTTACACCGAACTAACCTCTTTAGAGGTTTAGAACACAACTACTAGTCGGTAAGACATTATGAGTGTCTCACCGATTTTTCTCTTTCAGGAGTTTCATGTCAGTATGTTTGAGGCACATTTTCCAACAATCTACCACTTGATGAAGATCTTACTGACACCTCCAAAGCACATCAAAAACTACTTAAATTCATGGGCACCAAGGCCCATTGAAATGACACACCACCTGTACTTGTCTGTGCTCACTAGTTTCATCAATGCATCTGCAACATTTTCCAAAGTATCCACCTTTTCTAAAGAGACCTTTCCATCCTCCACCATATCTCATACAAAGTGATACTGCACATCAATATGTTTTGTCTTGGCATGGAAAGTAGGATTTTTTTCTAGACAAATAGCACTTTGACTGTCACAGTAAATTGTAATTTTCCCTGCATCAAAGCCAATGTTAGAACACAAATGTTTTAACCAGATTACTTCTTTACAAGAATGTGTAGTTGCCATGTATTTTGCCTCTATAGTGGACAAAGCGACTACAGCCTGCTGCTTACTCATCCAACTGACAGAACCCCCATTCATCATGAAATTATATCCACTGGTGGATCTTCTACTGTCAATGTCCCCTGCCCAATCAGAATCCACATACCCTTGAATGTTGAGAGTCCTCTATGATTCAACCAAATTGCCATGGTAACACAACATATTTTGAAGTTCCTTTCAGATATTTAAACACTCTTTTCATAGCATCCCAATGTGTCCTTCTAGGATTCGCCATAGAATGACTAAGTACTCCCACTGCTTGGGCAATGTATGGCCTTGTACAAACCATTGCATACATTAAACTACCAACTGCACTAGAATAAGGCACTCTGGTCATATCCTCCATCTTAGTAGGAGATTTTGGACAATCTTCAATAGATAGCTTCATTCACTACAAAACTGGAACAACTATTTGCTTGCACTCAGTCATACAAAATCTCTCAAGAACTGTATTAATATACTTACTCTGGCTGAGCCAAAGTTTTTTACTCTTTTTGTCCCTGGTTATTTCCATTCCCAGAATATACCTAGTTGCACCAAGATCTTTCATTTCAAACTTTGCAGAAAACTGAGATTTTAGATCAAAAATCATTAACTTACTATTTCCTATGAACAACATATCATCAATATTGAGAGCAAGAATAAGAACATGATCATTTTCAGCTTTGAAATACACACAATGATTAGATTTTGATCTTACAAATCCCAATGACAAAACAAGTGTGTCAAACTTTCGCATTCTAGGAGATTGTTTTAATCCATATAGAGATTTTTTCAACTTGAAAACCATATTTTCTTTACCTTTTTCCATATAGTACTCAGGCTGGGACATATAAATTTCTTCTTCAAGACCACCATGAAGAAATTCTATCTTCACATCCATCTATTCAATCTCTAAGTCATGCGTAGCTACAAGTAAAAAAATAAATCTAATAGACGCCAGCTTAGCTACAGGAGAAAAAATTTCTCCATAATCAATTCCCTCTACCTGGGAATATCCCTTCGCAACCAACCTTGCCTTATACTTTTCCACACTGCCATCCATACCTATTTTCTTTTTAAATACCCATTTAGAGCCAACAACTTTTCTACCTTCAGGCAAGGGCACCGAACTCCAAGTGTCATTCTTTTCTAATGATGCAATTTCTTCATTCATAGCTTCCAACCAAGAGTTTGAATTAGGCATTCTAATTGCCACTTTAATAGTCCTAGGCTCATCAGTGCTAGAAATTAAAGCATAGGCACAAGTAGAATCTAACATAGAAAACCCATACCTATAAGGTTGCTTTCTTTCACATGTTGACCTCCTCACTATCTGAGGCTGAGGTTGTTCTTCTTCTTCAGAACTCTCAGAACTACTTGAGCTCTCCTCAATTTCAGGTACATTTTGAACTTTCAATTCCTCTTTATCTGGTGTCAAAGGAATTTCAATTACATCCCTTTTACTTTCTGATTTTTTCTCTTACTGCAAATCCAAAGTAGAAGGTTTCAGCACATGAAAAATAACACTTCTGTTGTACAAAACCTTCTCTATATCAGGATTCCAAAGCTTGTATCCTTTTATTCCAGCACTATAGCCAATAAAAATACATTTAACATCCTTGTTCTCTAATTTAGATCTTTTTTCATTTGGCACATATGCATATGCCTCATAGCCAAAGACACAAATGTGTCTCAGAGAGGGCTTCTTTCTAGACCATGCTTCCAAAGGTGTTTTCTCAACAAGAATAGAATTAGGAGAATGATTTATTAAATAACATTTTGTTGCAACTACTTCAGCCCAAAACTTCTCCTCCAAGCTAGCACTGCTCAGCATACTTCGTGCTCTTTCCATCACTATCCTATTGAACCTTTCAACAACTCCATTTTGTTGCGGAGTGTAGGGTGTAGTTTTATCTATTTTAATTCCATGATCTTTATAGTACCTTTCAAACTCATCAGAACAAAACTCACTGCCATTGTTAGTCCTTAAACATTTTATTTTTCTTCTAGTCTAATTTTTCACAAGATTTTTAAATTCCTTAAAATGACTGAATACTTCTAATTTACTTTTCAAAAAATAAACAAATGCCCTTCTTGAATTATCATCAATGAACGATACATAATATCTTGATTTAGACAAAGAACGAACATTTACTAGACCAAAAACATCAAAATGAATGTAATCAAGTAAACCATAAGATTTATGAGGACTGAAGTAAAATGAAACATGGTGTTGTTTACCATATATACAATGTTCACAAAATTTGAATTCAAGGTTACAGTCATCAAGCCCCTCAACCAAGTTTTTATTTTTCAAGGTTTTTAAACCTTTTTCTCTAATGTGGCCAAGCCTATGATGCTAGAGCATAGTATTTTCTACTACAATTTTAACTTCCATAGAGTTTTCACTATTAGGAACCTTTTCCTCCTCTCCACAAGTAGCCTTTTGTGACTTTGCAGAGACACTGTTGCATTGAACAACAAATGCGTCCAACTGATACAAAGTACCAATACGAGCACCCCTAGCTAGCACCATTAAGCCTCTAGTCATTTTACAACCATTTCTAAAGAATGTGACTTCCACTCCAACATCATTCAGCTTACTAGCAGAAAGTAAATTTTGAGACAAACCTAATATATGCATTACATCATTGATTCCCTTCACTCTTCCATCAAGGAATTGAATTCTGAATCTTCCACAACCAACTATTTCCAGAGATGAATTGCTTGCCAAATACACCCTTCCACCATCATATTTATCATACTTAGTGAACCAGTCTCTGTGAGATGTCATGTGGAAAGATGCTCTAGAATCAATCAGCCAAACATCATCTGATGCTTGAGTTGCCAAGGTTGCAATGAAGGCATCTGCATCACTCTAAGAAGAATCATTGTTGGAAGAATTATTCTTCTTCTTCTTTTTCGCCTCTTTGCAATCCTTTTGGACATGACCAGGCTACCCACAATTCCAACACTTCACCTTGGATTTCTTGCCAGGAGACTTTGATCTCCCTTCTGATTTCAATTTGGACTTCTTGTCCTTCTTCTTGCCTTTTTCTTTTGATCTGCCTCAAACAATAAGAGCCTCCTTTTCCATCTTAGAATATTTTCTTCTCATCTCTTCTGATAACACATAAGCAACAAAACCTTCCATCTTAAAATTGGATTTCGTACTCCCAATAGCCATCACCAAGTGATCCCAAGAATCTGGAAAAGAACATAACAATAACATACAACGATCTTCTTCATCAATCTTCACACCCACAGATGCTGACTGAGCAATCAGCATGTTGAAAGCATTAAAATGATCACAAATAGATGCTCCTTCCTGCATTTTCAAATAGTACAACTTCTTCCTCAAGAACAACTTATTCACCAAGGAATTTCCTTGATAAATAGCTCCCAGTCTTTTCCACAAAGAAGATGCAGTCTTTTCTTCATGAACGTTTAGAAGAACAAAGTCTACCAAACAAAGCCTTTTCAACCCCTTTGATTTTTGATCTGTGAGGTCTCAATCCTCTTGCTTCATGCCTATAGGTTTTGTTCTAGACATGACAAGCCAAATATCATGATCAACCAACAGATTTTCCATTTTGAGTTTCCACAACTCAAAATTGCTGCCATTGAATTTCTCAATTTCAATCCTTCCTGATGAACTTTCCATCTTAATCTGTAATTTAAATTACTAGACTTCTACAAGACTCCCACTGAACAGAATTGACACAAAAAACCCAACCTACCCACAAGGATAGCACAACTGGCAAGGCTCTGATACCACTTGTAAGGAAAGATAAGATGCAGAACAAACTTTCCTAATGCCAAAAACTTAGGGAAGAATCTAGATATGACTTTAAATTTTGCAATTATAGTTCAATAAGATACACATGGAAAAATAATAGAAAAGAGAAATAAAAACATACACAATTGGACACCAGATTTACATGCGAAAACCCTTACAGGAGAAAAACCCACCACACCAAGTAAAACCTCTTTGTATTACAGTAAACAAAATTGCATAAAAAGATCAGACTTCACTTTCAGATGTCAAATTTATAGCAAGAAAATTTCCTTGATCAACCTTGTATAGTACATCACTATTTCAATACTCTCAGAAGCATACACTAAATAATCACACACTGATCAAATTGTGTTCAATTTGAATAATTCTTTCACCACTGAACTGTTCATCTTCGTCGACCATTGTAGAGGATCATCCCAATGTTTTCGGTCTATTGATCTTCCACACAAGAATAGTCACAACCGTTCAACTTCCAATGGTTCTCATTCTGTTTCTCTCATTGGTCCAAAATAGACCACATAGGACAGTCATTCAGTCAAAATGAGTTCAACTGTGTCGCATGTCGGTGAGACACCAGACCGTGTCTCCCTGATGCCAAAGTGCCCGATCATAGAGCCATCAGCAAGACCAAGGCTATCAGAAACATCCTAAGAGGTCAGACCGATAGTTCAAGTCTCTCGATGTCACAAGGAAACCAACTGTCCTTATCAGCAAGTCACACCGAATGCAAAACCATCGGCCAGACATGCTCTGTCGCTAAGTCTCTCATATAACTTCATGTTACCCTAACCAAGTATCATCGGCTAGAGTCATACCGAACTCAAATCCATTGGCAAGAGATTTATATCACTAAGACTCTTCTATATCCTTTATGTTACTCTGATATGTCCAATGGCCAAGTGTCTCTTCGGTATACATCATGTATAAAACCATCGGCAAGACATCTATTGTCAGAATGAGTCACTCTGAAGTTTCATGACTCTCCCCAATGACATCCATCACCATGTGTAAGTCCATCAATGAGACATACTCTATCAGAATGAATCACTCTGAAGGTTCATGTCTCTCCCCGATGACATCGTCGCCAAGAGTCTCCTTGATGTTCACCAGGAACCAACCCATCGGAAAGAGATCTATCATGACAGAAAAGGTTATGAATCTCACTCCAATGCCCATGTCTTTTCAATGAATTTCGTTAGCAAGACAATTCCAAAGTTATGCCGAATTGACCTCTTCAAAATTTTAGAACACAACTGTTAGTCATAAGACATTCTGAGTGTCTCACCAATTTTTCTCTTTCAAGAGTTTCATGTCAGTAAGTTTGAGGTACATTTTCCAACAACATTTGGTAAAGTAATCCATGGCTATGAGAATCCATTTATGTCTAGTGCTGGAGGTGGGATTAATCATCTCGATGAAATCCAGTCCCCACTATGCAAAGGGTTCCTTGACCACCATTGGGTTTAGAGGAATGTCTAAGTTTTTCCTCCTTTCTATGAATAATTGGATCAAAGGATTTAACCAGAGAGTGTGAGTCATTGAACAATGTAGGCTTGAAGTACCCAGCACACATATTTTTGATGGTGGTGGTCTTTGCAGAGAAATGTCCACCCATGAGACTGTTGTGGAATACATCTAGAAACTTTTGTGCTTTCTCTTGAGAAATGCACCACATAAGAACAACATTAAAGTTCCTTTGAAAAAGGACCCATTCAATGAGCACATATTTCTTGTTCTGCAATCTATAGAATCTTTTCTTCTGAGAAGGAAGGCCTGATAGATATTTTCTAGTCTGTATGAATCTCATTCTATCTGCCAACCAATAGCCGTCAGACTTAAATTCATTCGTTAGAACAAGCTCAGGTTGTTCCTCCTCAGCTGCCACTTCTTCACCACATGCCAGATACTCGCACAATCCTCTTCCCCACATGGTCTTCATGGGCTTGACCTAAATGTCATATTCCAGAATCTTAGTTATCCAGTTTTCCCTTTTTTTAGTGATTTCTCCTTCCATAATGTATTCTCACACACTGGAATGCACAACATATACAACCAACTTGTTACAATATATGAGATGTCAGAACTTCTTGAGCCCCTTAGCAATGGAAAACACTTTCCTTTTCATGAAGTTATAGTTTGTCTCATAATCCTTTAAGGTTTGAGAGTGGAAGTCTATCAGGTGTTCTCCCTTTCCTTCATCATCCTTCTGGATCAAAATAGTAGCGATGCTAGATTTCCTACTAAATACATACATTATGAAGTCCTTTGATAGGTTTGAGTTTACTAGAATAGGAGCTAAAGAAATAGCCTCTTTAACCTTTTTAAAGGATTCTCTGGCCTCTTTTTTCCATTTGAACAATTGATCCTTCTTGAGCATTAGGGTGATAGGTCTAACTAAACCTACAAAATCAGAAATGAATTTGCTTATGAAATTTACCTTTCCCAAGAAAGACTGAACTCAATTTTTGTTGACTTGTAAGGGAAGTTCCTTGATTGCCTTCACCCACTCTAGATCGATTGCAATTCCATCTTTAGACACTACATGCCCCAATAATTTTCCTTGTGGCACTCTAAAAACACATTTTTTTGGGTTCAGGGATATCCCAAACTCCTGGAATTTTTTTAAAACCATTTCAAGATGATCAAAATGATCATCTTTTGACTTGGAGATACTGTTAGATCATCCAAGTAGATCAAAATAATGTTATTGATCAATTCTTTGAAGGCAATATCCATTGCTCACTGGAAGGTAGCTCCTACATATGAGAGAGGCCGAAAGGAATTTTTGCATAGGAAAGCATTCCCCACTTGATAGTGAACATTGTTTTGTGTCGGTCCTCCTCTTTGACCCAGATCTGGTTGTAGCCAGAGAAACCATCTAGTAGAGAAAAAAAAATTGAGTTGGCCACTGTTTGCAAGATAGAATCCATGGAAGGCAAGGGGTAGTGGTCCTTCAAGGATGCTATGTTCAGATCTTGAAAATAAATACACAGGCAGATGATTTGGATATTCAAGGCTTCAAAGCTTTCAATTAGGTCCCAACATCTATGTCTATAAAATCTCATGAAGACATTCTTTACCATGGTAACTCCCCATAATTGATTGAGTATTATCTTAGATTCTCTGAACACCATTATTTGTTTAATGCCCATCGACTCTGTAAGACTTAGACCTTGCACAAGGCCTTCATATTCAGCTTTGTTTTTCAAATAGGAAAATTGAAAGCGAAAAGATCTGTGTGTCTTTTCATTGGATGGGGATGTCAAACATATCCTAGTTCCTACACCAACTTTACATCTTGCTCCATAAAAATGCAATGTCCATAGCTCTGAGGCTTGACCACCCTCAGATTCCTTCATGACCTTTAAAATCACTTGATCTTCATCGTAGATGACATAAGTTCTCAATCTGGTGGCATGATAATTTCTGAAAGGATCAATCTATAAATTCACTCAAGAGGACCTCTTCTTGATCAGTTCATTCTTTGGTCACCTTCTCATCCTCAAGTAACTCAGTACAATACATTTCATCTTTGGTGATAGAGTTGTGAGTAGCCTCAAAGTTGATCATGGCTTCATCTGCTACATGTTTCAAATGTAAAGTTTCAAACACTATCTTCATCTTAGCTCCATGCTTGGTCCTAAGAATCAAGTGTGACCAATCTAGGGAAAGATATCCGTGTATCTTAGAAGTGAACTCCCAAGATAAGTAAAGACCGAACATGGGAGGAACATCAATGATCATGATATCTTGTGGAACAATGATACTAGGGTAGGAGAACAAATTCAAGGGGAGGTTCTTGATGACACCTACAGTTTCAACCTTGTTCCCATCAAGCTGCATAACCCCTCTATTTAAAGGTTCATAGCTAAGTCCTAAGGCTTCAACTCTTTGCTTGGGCATGAATGTGGTGCTAACACTAGAGTCAATCATATAATTGTGCAACAACTTCTTACCCACAATGATAGTCAAAAAGAAGGGTTTCAGTTTAGGCTTACCTTTACTTTTGGTAGAGGCTTCCTGCCCATTGTTTGTGAGGACTTTGGCCTAAGATGGCGAATCGATGGCCTTTCCTTTGGAGGGTTGCTCTATCGGTTGTGTGCTTGCATCTTCCAGTAGAGCCTTCTACATCAATGAATTCTACTCCAAAATAGCTAAGATATCCCAAAGAGATACATTAGCAGAGGTTTTCTTCAATTGTTCCACCACATTAAAAGGAAATGGATTCAAAGACTTTTGTTCCTTAGATCTTGTTATAACATTCTCCTTGCGTGGCTGAGATTGTTGTGCAATTGCAGAGGTACTAGGAGCTTGGTCAGGAACATTTTTGGGTTGTGGAGCAACTGGTTCACCCATGAATCTCTTCTTTGAGTGAGTGTTATAATCTGATTGCACTTGTGGGGCCTTTGATGTGGATGCATCATTTGCAAACACTGCCTCTTTTTCTTCCATCCATGAGAAGAGCATGTGATTGGGAGCTATATTTTTTTCTTGCTCCAGGGACATTCCTAGTGTTTGCGCAGTGAGTACCACATTTTCCATTTGTGGAGAGGTATATACATAACCTCTTAAATTTGACACCATGCCTAGAATGTGATTTTCCGCCACTCTTTGTCATAGATTGTTGCATGAAAAATTTTAGGGCATATGTGCTTCATTGTAGAGGAAGCACCAAGGATTGATGTCATTGGCAAGATTATTTTCCCCCACCACCAATTATCTATTCGAACTTGGGTGAAAATTTTTTAGTGGAGTAGGCACCGACACTATCTAATTATTTGTCTAAGCCTATGGATTCATGCATGCACCTCCTTGGAACGAATTTTTCTGGTAGGAAGATCTTCTGCCATGATAATTCTGGTAAGTTGGCTTCAGAGGCATGGACTAGTTCTGCTTGATGCTATTTATTTCATTCAAGATGTTCCGCAACAACTCCTTGACATTACTCATCTCATCTTTTGAAGGGTTAGATGTAGAAGTAGTGCTCTATGGTGCACTCAAATATGTGTACATAGATTGGGGAGGAGCAGATGCACTAGTAGAAGAAATCTCTTGGGTAGGAATTGACAACTCTACAGATATAGGCATAGTGGGCTGAGGTGGTAACTTTCTGGCATCGATCAGATTATTATCCACCTTAACCACAATGTTATACACATCTGGAAAGGTGTTCCCACCAAGGGATTGGATCATCACTAAAATGTCAGTGTTGAGAGACTTTAGATAGAACATGAATGCCAAATTGACAGGTGGACGGATAGCAGGTTGGATTCTTTGCCAAGTCATGTGAAACTAAGTATTAAAGTCATTCATGGCCTCTTGAGGAGCCCTCTTTATGGTTGCTAGCTATTGAAATAGTGAAGACCAATCTCCATTGTTAGAAAACTGCTAGTAAAAAGGATCTCTGAGCTGATCCTAGGCACCGATAGTATTGGCTCCCAAAGTGTAGTAACAATCAAGTGCCTTGCCTTTGAAAGAGGCTGCAAGCAATCTAAATGCTACATTTTGATCGGTTACACCATGCACCAAACACACATTTTCCACATCTTGCAAATGTTCAAATGGTGTTTTCAAGCCTTCCTCGATGAATTTCAGTACAAATTTTAAAGTAAAGGTTGGGATAGGAGCCCAAATAGTGGGTGCTATTGGTGCTATGAGAGGGATTCCGACATCCCATGCTACATAATTTCTATTAGCAATTGGTAACATGGCTGGAGGAGGGGTCGAGAAATTTGCTGGACAAGTTCTTGTTTGTACTCTTACCAGTGGTGGCACTAGCAGGCCACAGTTGTTCGTTGTCTTGGATCTAGTGATAGGTCTATGGCTCATACACCCACTTTAAATTTACATACATTCAAACTAGTCCCACCAGGTGTGCTAGAAAAAGAATTATTGATGCCTAAAATTGCTAGGAAAACAACCTTATGGGAAACTCAGTTAATGGGGGACCAATTGCGCTAAACTGAGTAACCTCCAGGTTTTTAAAGAAGTCATATCCTTTTGTATTTGGGGGGTTGGAATGGGAAAAGGAAGAAGATATATTAAAATAAGATCTAATCTAAGGGATGCGCCAAGAGTTAAGTATGGGAACATAAAATCTTCCTTTCAAATGAGATTTAAGGGCTCGTTCAGTAATCTGCATGTCCAAAAATAATAGAAAGTATAGATGAAAAACCTAAGATGTCTATCAAATAACATAACACAACTTACATACACATTTATTTAACAAGAAGAGTTCAAGATATGATCTTAATCAAAAAATTTATATTGAAATTATAGAAGTCTTGCAAATAAAATACTAAGTACAAGAAAGAACATAGTATAATGTCTTATCCATGAACTAAGAAAAAAATTGGCCGAACAATATGGTACAGTCTGTGAGTATTAATAAAATAATAAAAATAATACGAAAGGCCTACAATATTTTTTCAACTTTTTTTTTGTGATTTTTGAACCCTTTTTCAGAGAGTCGAGACAATATATATAGATCATTCCACCACTAGAGATCCAGTAACCAAAAAGATTCCTAGGCATGAGCTGTGCTACCCATCACAATGATTCTCTAAGGCCATTGTAATAGAAAGATTCTAAAACATGGTATGCAATTTTCCTTTGAACAAGATGCGTCCCTCTGCAAATGATGAATGTGGTCCCAAGGTGAAAGCAACGAAACTCTCTAGACAACAGGCATTTACCACCCATAGAGTTGGATAGGACACATGGTGTAAGGGTGAGGATTTCCATTCATTCATGCCTTCCTTGTGATCAAAATTCCCATGGAGAAGACATGTGGAGCAGTCGATGTTTCAAGCATTGATTGTGGGGTCTACCAAAAGGTGCCCACAAAATGATGTAATGTGGCACATGGGTGAAGCTCATAGGAGAAACAAAGGAGAGAGGACTCCAAAGGCCCGTGCTGCAAACACATGGTGTAAGGGCGGAGCTTCAAGGATGAAGTAGGGGAAGAACACCTTCAAAGGCCTATGTAGCTAACATGTGGTGCCAAAAGATGAAGGCACCATCATAACGAAGCTTGAAAATATGCAAATATGTAAAGCATGGGCTGGGACCAACTAAAAACAACACGAACCCAAAGGGAGCTCTAAGGATTTTAAGCCACACCTACTCAGGCTGTTCAATATGATGTTATTGACCGTAAATCCAAGGGTCTAATCATATTGTGCTTGTGAGACTCTGTTTTAATTAATTTCCATGAGGATACCTCTGCATAGAAACTACGAAAGAAGCTTGGTGAGATGTATCAAGCCAAATCTTTAGTCAACAAGATTTTCTTGAGGAAGAAGTATTCCTTGAGAATGGAAGAGGGTGGATGAATCATAGACCACCTGGAAGCATTCAATATATTGGTGACTCAGTTGGCATCAATTGGTGTCAAAATGGATGATGAGGAGAAATGTTATATCTTGCTTTGTTCTTTTCCTGATTCATGGGATTCTCTTGTTATGGCTATTGGGAGTACTTCTATTATTTTGAAGATTGAAGATGTGGTGGGTTCTTTTTTTTTTGAAGAGATGAGGAGGAAGGTATCCATGACTACCAAGGAGGCCCTAAATTTTTATGGAACGCCTAAGTAAAAAGGAAAGAAGAATGATAAGCATTCAAAATACAAGTCCAAAGGGAGATCTAAATCTCCTAGAAAGTCCAAAGTTATTTGTTGGACTTGCGGTAAGCCTAGACATGTTCGTAAGGAATGCAAAGAAGAAAAGAAGAAGAATAAATTTGATTATGATTATGATTCTGAGAAGGAAGATGGTAACACATTCATTGCAACTTTGGAAACTTGTGTAGGTAATGATGCATGGTTAATTGACTCAGGTGCATCTTTCCATATGACCTTTAATAGAGACTAGTTTTTTGAATATGAAGAATTTGATGGAGGTAAGGTGTACTTAGGTGATGATTCTCATTTAGACATTGTTGGCCATGGTAAAGTTAAAATAAAATTTCCATATGGTAGAATAAAAATGATTAATATTGGTGTGTTGTATATCCCTAGCTTAGCATGAAATTTTTTATCTGTGATCAAACTAATAGATGCAAGTGTGCAGGTAGTATTTTCTTATGCGGGATGCAAGATGGTCATAGGTTCTATGGTGATTCCTAAAGATGTTAGATATGGCACATTGTATAAGCTTGATGCATACACTGTTGAGTGCAATATTACTTCTGTGAAAAGCAAGTTTGTGGAAGAAGTGAAGGTTTCACTTTCAGTAGATGGTCATGGATTTTGGGTAACCAAAGGTTTCTCTTTCTTTTGAATCAAAGTTACCTATAGAGAAAACTATGTTATGACACCAAAGACTTGGCCACATTGGAGAAAAGGATCTAAGGACCTTAAAAAATAAAAACCTTCTTGAAGGTTTGTCTGATTGTAATCTTGAATTCGATTTATGTGAGCATTGCATTTATGGAAAAATAAATTGTGTTTAGTTTTACTCGATTTCTCATAAATATTTTGGTGTATTGGATCTTATTCATTATGATTTTTTTGGTCCTATAGATGTTACTTTGATTGGTAAATCCACATATTATGTTGCATTTGTTGATGATTATAGTAGGACATGGGTATATTTTCTAAAGAGTAAATCTAAAGTTTTCAATCAATTTAAATAATTTAAAGCAATGTTTGAGGATTGATAATGGCGATGAATTTTTCTCTAATAATTTTGATAGATTGTGTAAAGATTATGGTATTCATAGACATAAGACAACTCTGTATTCTCCACAACATAATGGAGTTGCAAAAAGAATGAAAAAGACACTAATGGAGAAGGCTAGGAGTATGTTGAGTGGTGTTGGCCTAGAAGAAAGGCTTTGGGCTGAAGCTGTTGCCACTACTTGTTACCTGATTAACAGGTCTCCTACATCAACTGTTGTTGTTAAGATGCCTATAGAGGAATGGTCATCTCACAAGCCTTCATTAATATATCTTAGAGTTTTTGTTTGTGAGGCATATGCACATGTGCCAAAGGAGAAGCGGACAAAGTTGGAGAACAAGGATGTGAAATGTATCTTCATCGGATATAGTTATGGTGTGAAAGGATACAAGCTTTGGGATCTTGTTGCACAAAAGGTAATATATAGTAGAAGTGTTATTTTTAGAGAAACTTAGCCTTCTTCTATTACATTGCAGCTAGAACAAACAGGAAGATGTGATTCAATTTCCTTCTACATCTGAGAAAGTTGAATGGAGGTATGAGGATAGAAAAGAAGTTGAGGAGAGCTCATCTAGTTCTGGATCTTCAGAAGAGGAGGAAGAACCTCCAACTTAGCATGTTTGTAGGTCTACAAGGCATAGACAACCACCTGAAAGGTATACACCTAATGATTGGAGATGTATTTTTTCTTTGAATACTAACATGGATGAACCCAAATCTGTAGAGGAGACATTAGGTATGAATGATGCAAAATCCTGGAAGATTGCTATGGATGAAGAAATCACATCTTTGAAAAAGAATGATACATGGGATCTTGTACCATTTCCTGAAGGACAAAAACCTGTTGGTTACAAATGGGTGTTCAAGAAAAATATTGATTCAAATGGAGGTATTGAGAAGTACAAAGAAAGGTTGGCTACAAAAGGTTACTCTCAAGTTGAGGGTGTTGATTATGGTGAGATATTGTCTCATGTTGCAAAAATGACATCCATTATAGTTTTTCTTTCTATTATTGATGCTTATGATTTAGAGGTTGAGAAAATGGATGTGAAAATTGATTTCCTTCATGGTGACTTGGAGGTGGATATTTATATGACACAACCAGAGCAATATGTGGTGACAGGTAAAAGTAACTTGGTTTGAAAATTGAAGAAATCTTTGTATGGCTTAAAACAAAGTCCTAGGATGTGGTACCAAAAATTTGATACATATTTGTTGAGTTTGGGATTTGAACGTTCTAAATTAGATCATTGTGTTTATTATAAAATTGATGGTGATCATTTCTTGTTTATTGCATTATATGTTGATGATATGTTATTTATTAGCAAAGGGAAAGTTATGAATTTAGAATTGAAATCTCAACTGGCTGCTAAATTTGAAATGAAAGATCTTGGTACATCTAAGCACATTCTTGGGTTGGAAATTAAAAGAGGTAGAGTGAATAAAAATCTATGGTTTGGTCAAAGTAAGTATGTCAATTCAATTTTATAGAGATTTAACATGTAGGATTGTAGACCATTATGTGTTCCTGTTTTAGGGTAAATGCAAGATGAGTCCACAAAACATGGAAGATTTTGGCTTAGGAAGAAATTTGAAATCGGCATGAAGAAAATGGGATCCTACTTTTTAATAAATAGGATCCCACTTTTAATAAATGGGATCCCATTTACTAATGGTGTCTCGAGCTGGACATTGAGAAATCAAATCTCTCTTTTTACAAAATAGGATCTCGAAACACGATCCCATTTTATAGTGGTATTTATTTTTTAAAATAAATGAAACATAGTTATTTTCACTATGCACGAGGTCCCGATTGAGGAAAAGCAATAGCAACCTCCAGGTATGTCTCGACCCCATTTTTTTGCATTTTTCTTTCTTTTTTTAATTTTTAATACAAAGCTAGATTTAGTTTTTTATGGAGTTTTTGGCATTTGTATTTACCTATAATTGAAGAAATGTTGATTTGTAGAAATCAAAAGAAAGCATGAAATGAAACCATCGGATATTGAAAAGAAACAAAAGAATCAACCTTAAATCGTAACCAAAGAAAAAAAATTACATATTGAAACCCTAATTTGTTCAATCAAAAAAAAAATTGCATTTGGAAACCATAAATTGAAATGAAACAAAAAATTCCATTTGAAAACCCTAAATTGAAATGAAACAAAAATTCCATTTGAAAACCCGATTGCTTTTGAAACCCTAAATTGAAATCAAACAAAAAAAAATGCATTTGTTCAAACCCTAAATTGAAATCAAACAAAAAATTTGCATTGAAAACCTTAATTTCTTCTTGAAACCATAAATTGAATTCAAACAAAAAAATTGCATTTGAAATCCCTAAATTGATATTGAAAACAAAAATTTTGCAAATTTGAAAACCTTGATTTCATGCTTGAATATTTGAAAATGGAAAAAATTCATTTGCATTGGTTTATGTTTTAAATTTCATTTGCATTGTATGGAGACAAGTATGTAGCCATGCCTATGGATGAAATTATTCCATAGATTTAGGTTGATACATAGTAAATTAGGGTCCTTGATATTGACAATCAAATAGGATTTGATAAATATTATACATTTAAATGTGTATTCAATAAGTTAGAGACATGTTGAGACACAATCAGTTAAACGTTATGAACATAGATATAATTAGATTAGAAAAAAATATGTTGAACCTTACTTGTGGGACTAGTGGATCATTAGAATAGATATAAATTATGTGTTTCTATTATGGATTGTGCTCAATTAGTTTATGTATTTATTACCACATGATAAATTAATTTATCTAAATGTATGCATAATTTATGATGCTTCATTCTATTCTATTGAGATGTTAAATTATTATTTTTACCTTACAATGAAAAATATATTTAACATGTAGTTTCATGTTTTATATTGTTTATAAAGGGTAATTGCATGTGGTACCTTAATTGAGTTAATAATATGGAACTTATGCATCTATTATGATTCACACTATCTTACAACATGATACTATGCCATAATATGTTACAATTAAAACCATGATTGTTAAAAACTGAGTAGATAGTTAAATTTCCTCACTAGAAGAGTAGAGAGTATCAAAATAATTTTATGATCATGTATATACTTATATGGTAGTGATATATATTCTATTTTTTGGATCTTCAATGAGTAAGCATATGTGTGAAGCCTAGGATCAAAAACATGCTTGCAAGGTATCTAGCTAGAGCATTATAAAACTTGGTCCACGAGTTAAAGATCATTACTCAATAATTATATGGAAAAATACTCTTAAAATAACTCTAGATTGACTCACCTCTTAAGGGTTTTGTTGACCTTGTTCCCAAGAATAATGTATCTCATTTAGGATCAATGAATCATTTTTCCATATGCTTGAATGCTTAACAATCCTCAAATTTACCTTGGATAATTTCCTTGATCTAGAGAGAAAATAAATCCAACTTTGGTCATAGGCTATATTTACACACCTTTTATTCATAGAATTCGAAGATGATTAGGGACTTGGAATAGAAATTACCAATACTAATCAAGGATTCAATAACCAAATTTTAAGATCTAGCTCCAACAACTTGTCAAGACACATTTTGATTTTCTCTAAATATACGTATTTCTATAAATTCAAGGGTAGACCATATAGATTATCCTAAATTGTCAAATGTAGGATAATTTATAGTTGTGTGCTTAATTCCTCAATCATAGAAGTAATCTAAGGAAATAGTCAATCTATTCATAAAATCAAAAATATTCATAAACTAATGCTCTTGCATATGTGATGAATCAAAAAAATATTAACCCCATTATGTGCCATCCTATTACCCTAAACCCTAAACCGATGTCTTAAGAGGCCCTAATATGACATTTATTAAGGGGATCAAAGAAGTTCTCAAATTTTGGTGAAGTTTCCCAAGGAAACCAAATTTAACAATAATAAGATCATGCAAGATTATAATATGTGAAGCATCAAAAAATGGGTTCACCAAAATGTTTAATGAACAAAATGATAAACCACTATTTTGCTAAGGGATGTTTCACTCAATATTGTGTATGATAAAATGCAAATAGTAATAAAAAATTCTACTTAAATACTATAGCAACTATGGGGGAAGTTTTTAGAGCATAAAAAGCTATGTACCTTGTCAAAAAGTTGTTTTAAGCTACAAAGGACTCATTCACCTTCAGTGGCGAATGGGTCCCTATTAGGGTTTCTGAAACTAAGACTAGGGTCCTATTCCTTGATTTCTACACTCTCAAATTCATTGTTGTCAACTTCTGAAGGTCTGTAGGTAATCCCACAGCTTCAATTCTTTGATTTTGCACTTTGAAGGACAACTTTTGCAACTTTGCCACTTTGATAAATTTTCTCCAAAATTTCTCTAGTTGATCTTTGACCTATAAATCTGGAATCACATACTCAAAGGAAAAAAAACTTGTTGATTGTTAGTGAATAGGGGTTTTCCTCGGTCAAACCCCTTGTAGATAATTAAACCAAATGATGAAATGAAATATGTAAATAATGTCACCTTGGATGACGTCTTGTGAAACAAATCTGCAATCTAACATGTATTGGCCACGAAGAATGTAGATCTTGGATCCTTGAATGTGATTTGAACAATGGTTGCAAGTAGATCTTCAATGCTACATCCACTTCTTTAGCTCAACAAAATGAATGAATGCTTCAAACCATTGACATGATGATATGATCTTGAATTGTTGCAATAAACTCTTGAAATATGCCTTGAAATGACTTATGAATGCTCTTGTAATGCTCTTATGAACTCCAGTTTGCTATAATTCTTGAATACTTGAAAGTTCTAGGAGAAACAATGTGAATTACCCCTTATTTACACTAAATTAGGAGATTAACCCTGAAATTCAAACAATTAAGGCCGACACTAGATATAGAAACAAACATTATTAAATTCTCACTAGAATTAAAATCAAAAAGGGGGGTCTCATTAAGGGATGACCCATTTTACACCTAAAGCGAATGGTTCTTAGCTCAATTTTCCAAGACCTAACCCCAGGGGATTGAAAGAAGGAAAAAAACCATTTCAGATCAATTGAAAAAGGGGGGTCTTGTTAGGGAGGACTCATTCACCACCTAGGGTGAATGGGTCCTAGAACCATTTTCCATGACCTAACCTTGCCCAATTAAATATTTTATTAATTAAATTATGGGTTTCAAGATAGATCTTCGGGAGGTGTCAAAATTAAGGCTTAAATTTAAATTAAAAGGGGGTCAATTACTTCAATTACCCACAATTAATTAATGACCACCTAGATAAGTGTGAAAATTCCTTATAACACTTTACAACACTTAAAAAGGTATAAATTTAAATACATTTTATTAAAAAGTGGCCCTTTAGGCTTAATTAAGAACATACACCCTAGAAAAGTGTGAAAGTGTGTTACAACACTTTACAACACCTTTCCAAAGGACCAATTAAGGCACATTTTAGTCAAATAAAGGTCCTAGAATAGTGTGAATGTGTACAACACATTGCAGCACCAATCCAAGGCATCATTAATTCAGTTTCAATGTCAATTATCAAACCAAGTAAGGAAAAAGGATTACTTTTTTTGTTGCTACATTTTTCCCCCACTTTAGTGAGAGGATGACCCCAAATAAAACTTGAACTAAAGTAGACATCCAAGACGCTTAAGTATGCAGCAATAAAAAAGATACATGATCACACCCTGTCAAAGGCGAAGGAAAAAATAAACAAAAACAAAGGATCAAGCACAATCATTCCAATGTGATGCAAAATGGGGTTGTTTGTCCATAACATATGCTACTCACTCTGGGATAGTGGAACCTTAGTCTATCAACTAGGTGAGTTGTCCCAAAGAAGTGGTTTAGTGAGAAATTTATGCTAGTGTATCTGCTTCTCACTATATAATGAGAAAGTCATTCCAGTGTATCAACTTCTCATCAAACTAACTATACCAAAGTTATCCTCCTGATATTTTTTTTTTAATTCAAGGGGTAAACGCTTTTGGATGGAGCTATGAACCAGAGTACAACCATTCAACAATACCACCCCAACAGGGTTTGAACCCTGGTGGCAAGAACAACAATGCCGCCTTTAAACCATCACACCATGCCAATACCAGGGATCCTCCTGATAACTTTAATAATGCACCACAATGTAAATTATTTTGTAGATGCTTTTGAATATCATTAAAAAAAAATTTAATGGGATTTTGGTTTGTTTGTATAACAATCTTCCTCTTAGGGAGCATTGTTCCTAATGTCTCCAAGAGAGGACAAGTCAAAAGAGTTAGATCGTCACCCATGGGATGCATCATTCACATCATGCCATGTTAGTATATCATACACTCTTGGATGACATCAAATCAAATGACTCCACCAAGAAGAGAATACATCACAAGAAAAATGAAAAATCATGCCATGGAATTTGCAAAAATATATCATCTATGTATGCCCCCACTTTAAATCAGTTGCTACACCATCACTGTGAGCAATTTCTTTAAAGTAGCCAATGTTTTGATCCTAAGACATGAGAGCTTTCCTCAGAAAACCCTATGCCAAGTCATAAGTTTTTTAAATAAGCTACGTCATGAAATAGGAAGGAAGGGTTTCCCCCACAAATAAATAAGGGATCTATGGATTTGGGGTCAGTATGTCTTTTCTACAATGTTGTTATAAAGCATAAAATTGCATCATTCCCCAAATACTCATAGAACTAGAAGAATGACATAAAGAAAGTGAAAAAAAAAA
>VDFB02392287.1:0-11688 GCA_007258455.2 Sequoia sempervirens
CTCGCATTCACACACCCATGTCTATGTCACACCACACATACTCTTATCGAACTATTCACCATATACTTATATATATACCTAATCTCCATCACAAGAACTAATTAGTTCAACCAAAATTGGATACAATTTATTTATAAAAGATATCAACTGTCGGCTCCACAAAATATTTTCAAAATGCTTTAACCATTATGGCATTATGTCAGCTCGGACCAAAAAATAGATTGCACATAAGTTTTCATTTCAAATCAAAATTATCTTAATAGGTCGGCTAGGAATACTCTTCAATGTAACCAATCAAAATAATGTCACTTCATTGTATGAGCACAAGAACATGAAATAACCTAATCATGCATGCCTTTAACATCCATCAATAGTTTCCCAAAACTGCAACCAAAAATTGTCAATTGTGGAAAAGTGTAGACTAGAATACGAGATGGTCAACCAAAAATACTAGACCAACCACTAGAGAGGATAAGAATTGGAATAAGAGTATTAGACCAAACTATCAACACACTACTAACATGGTGACATCAATGACAACAAATAGGTAACTTTACTCATATATCCAACAACAAGTGTAATTAACATTTCAAAGAATCCAATGGTGCATTTAATTACAAAGCTTATATCAATCGGGTATCACTTTCTAAGAGAGAATGTTTTGGAAAATGGGGTGAAGCTTGAACATGTACCTACAAAGTATCAAATTGATAACATATTCACTAAGGCTCTTCCTAAGGATACTTTTGAGTATCTTTGGGAGAAGTTAGGGGTTATTTCCCCTCCTTCCTTGAACTAGATGCATATGGAGATGCATCATTCTAGTGGATCTATGGATTCATCTCTTTTCTAGATTGATGTTGGTGGCTACCTCTCAGGGGGAGTAGGTAGTGTCATGTGTTTTCATTATGTAGAATTGCTGATTTGGTTGGGTGTACTCCTAAGGGGGAGTATTTAGTGCAAGAATCTTGGTTTAGTGTCAAAGGTGGAGAACAATGCAAAATACTTCATCCTTTTCCATTGATGTTAAAGGAAGAGAAAGAATCATGTGAAAATTTTTATCTACATAGGGGGAGAGAAAGTAAAAGAAAATCATGAGGGAATCTATTTAGAGCTATTGTGCCTTTGATGATTTTTCATATCATGTGTTTTCATCAATAACAAAGGGGGAGATTCTTACAAGTATGAAGGTGTTTTCATTGATGTCAAAGGGGGAGAAAGAATCATGTGGAATTTTTTATCTACACAGGGGTAGAGAAAGTAAAAGAAAATCATGAGAGAATGTGTTCATAGCTATTGTTTCTTTGATGGTATTTCACATCACGTGTTTCCATCAATGACAAAGGGGGAGATTGTTAAAAGTATGAAGGTTTTTCCATTAATTTCAAAAAGATGGTATTGTCATTGATGTTAGCTATTTGTTGAAGAAGGTTGTTGAATGATGAATATGTCAAGGATATTGCTAAATTTGTGAAAAAGAGGGAAACAAATTGTTACAGTTTGTGTGAATGTATAGTTGAGATATTGAGGAAGTATTGTGAGTACATGGAGCTATCTTAGTGTTGCATTGTCTGGAGATGTGTTTAAATGAATTAGTATGCTAAGATAGTGTCTTTGGTATTTGGCTTCCAAGTGCTTTTGAGAAAATTTGATAAATAGAGAAAACAATATTGTGCAAGTGTTCAAACCATTCTCCTAGATGTCCTCCACATTTATTTTTTGTTGAGGCTATGATTGTGCAGATTTGATATGTTTTTCAAGGTTGTTAGTAGTTTCTATATCCAAATTTTGGGTTTTTGGATCACTGTACAAAGTGAGATATGTTCACCAATGTGTGAACTAGGTTTTCAATGTTGATTACTGTGTTCTGGGAGAAATGTATTTTTGCCGCATTTCTCCGTAGTTTGGTTTCAAGTGGTGCGGATCTAGGAAGTTTCTTATGTTTTTTATATCTTTCATAATTCAAGATTTCTCTTTATTTTGTGTAATATAGTGTTTATTTCATGTGTTAGTGTGCATATAAGGTTAAGTAGATGTTTTGGGATGAAGTATTTCTATGATGAAAGTTTGGATGAAGTCTTTTTTCGATCTCAGGTGGTTTTTGGATTGCTATAGATCATGTAAAATATATTTACGTGGTTTTTGTGTTGTATTAATCAAATGGGAACCATGTACTTAATATTTTTATGGTGTTTAGCATAGGTAATGGCTGACCTGGTGTTAACAATACATGTGAAGTCATTTCAAAGTTTTTGGAAGCATGTTAAGGTCTGTTGGGACATATTTGGGTTCTAACTAAGGATATATATGGGTCACCTTCATTCCTATCCACCATGGGAATGTTTGGGCGCCGACCTACTTTGAAGTTGTAAATGTAAAGGATGTGTTGCCAACCTTGGAGAAGGTTTTCAAGGATGAGGATGATGTAAATAAGAGTGGTGTTGTTATAAGATCTCAAGATAGATGTGAGATAGATTTGAATGATGAGTGTGATGTGAATTGCAAAAGTATAGATGCGAATTTGAGCAGAGTTGTGTGAACTTCAAAGTGTTGGACTTCTAAAAGCACTGAGTTGAAGGCATCTGTAATTTATCAAACAAGGCTACAAAAGTGTTGGAGTAATTGTGGTGGATTCCTTGTTGTGTTCAAATAGTGCTCTCTATGTAACATTTATCTTCTATCTTCTTTTTATTCTAAGCAATGACCTTTGGCTATGAGCCCTATTGGACAGTGTGTCCTATTTTGGTAGTGAGCCCTTGTACAGGTTTCACAATTACTTATATTATGAGCTAATAATCACCATGGTTTTCCCCTTATTAGGTTTTCCACGTAAATCTAGTTTTCTCTTGTGTGTTGTGTTTTTGTTTCAATTTCTGTTATCTGCATTTCATGATTAATTACTATAACAAAATAAGGGTTTAATGAATGCTTATGGATCTGATTATTGTTGAGGGTTTTTGATGTTTTAAATTGATACAACTTACTCACCCCTCCCCTCTAAATTTTCTTTTTCATTCAACAAATACAAGGGTATGTGTAGGATCATGATGGGCCAAAAAGTGGCGATATGATGGGTATGTGGCTAACGACTTTTTTTTACCCAAAATTGATGAAATGAAATGGGTTTTTAAAGGAGATTCTTAGCTTTCCACCAATATAAATTATGCTTTAATTTGAATTTAATAAATAATAATTATTCATTTTCTATTTGAATTACGACTAAATTCCTAATTAATAGGTTGATTGAAAAACATCTATAGCTTTCAAATGGTATCACATTTTTTGAATCTAAAACATGTGTCACATTATATTATTCACATATATAGGATTAAAAAAATAAATTTCATGAAGTTTTGACCAAGTTAAGGTGGTCAGACATATGAGTTTTTATATTTTTTAAAATTTGTAATAAAAAAATCATAATTAATTATTTACTTGGAAAAAAATTACAAAAAAATATGCATCACATCAGGACATGATTCCTCTACTTATATATCTAAAATCTTATAAAAAAATATTATCATTTTATTGTGGTTAGGATGGTCAGACAAACACCTACTTCTTATTTTTTCCCTCAAATTTAAGTACTACTGCATTGAAATTTCAAATTTTCACCAAATAGATTTTTATTTTTTAAAATAAACCTAGTAGTTTAGAAACTATATTCAATTTGCTACAGATTCTATTCATACATATTTTTGAAATAATATAGATAACTTATTCAAATTTTTACGTCAATTTTCCTAACTCTGATTTTTCTGAAATTTTCGCCACTTAAGGGCCTATTTTTTCCATAATGATCTTTCACATACCCACAAGATTTAAATCATTAGCTAATGTAAAAGATCTTGAATCAAATGGGTTTATTCCAATCAAGTCTTGTAATAAAGGAATGAATGGGATGCATAAAAAATATGACTTATCAAAGATGCATTCTAATAATATATTTTATATCTTAGATAATCTCAAATGAGGATCTTTACTTTACTCTACTTGAGAATACTTCAGATAATTAAGGTTTTGTACTCCTCGATTTTTCCCCATTCCCACCTCTAGAAGCTTAAAATCTATTTGATGTATAGGTGTTAACTAGGGAAAATAATCCTCTTTCTCCAAGTCATGTTGATGGACCAAGAAGAAATAAATGATTTAGTTTACATGTTTTTTTATTCTTAAGTTATTTTAAATGTTACAATTCCTTTCTTGATAGTTTTTCCATTTGAATATTCTAAAAAAAGAAATGATGGAATAATCTCCTTAAGATATTGGTTAGAAGGATAAAATTAAGAATAAAACTCCTACTCTATTAGGAACTTAAAAAAAAATATTAAGATGAATGGTATGGATAAATTCTCCAAAGTGGGGAGAAAAGTTATTATGGGAAAGTAAGGGTGATAAGGGAAACAAGAGTAGAATCTTAGGTCATTCACACTTGAAATTACCACTTCTCTATTTCTAAAAAATGACATTTAGTTCATGGAATGTTATGGGTTTGGGAAACACCATTCATCAAAATTTTATTCATGGAATTATTTAGATTCATAAGTCTAATATTATTTTTAGGATGAAAGTTAGCTACTTCTTCAAATCTCTTGAAAGCTAGGCAATGTTAGTGTATTGCAACTCAAGGTTCTATAAGAGGGCTATATTTCCTACATGACCTTCATTAGATTAAATATTTGTCTTGTCTATTGGGTAAGAATTTAATATCTTAGGTAAGTACCTATTTTGATTCAAATCATCATATTTTTCCTATCCAATGTTTATGCTCATATGCATTTCCAATGCAATATTTTCTTGTGAATTCATAGATTCAGTTTTTTATTATTTGTTTGATTCTATCCATTGGATCTTGGATTTTTATTTTAAATTGCTATTCCTTTTTTTATGATAAACTTGGAGGCTTGAGTTAGATAGATCATTCTTTATTCTTTATCCTTGTTATAAGATACTATGTATTTTCTGAATTCTTGTGTACTTTTAAATAATTGGTAGCATTTTTACTTTGATTAATAGGAGATGTAGTTCTACTTCCATTTTTTGAGTGGCTAGATATCCTTTCATCTTTTCATTATTTTATTGGGGATAATTGGATTACTTCTTTTGAATTTTTTTTGGAAAAATTTGGATCATTGGAACATCAAATTTTCTTCATCTCTTTCTTATATCCTTAAGAATTCTCATTCAATTTTTAGTTAATGCGGTTTTATGATTAGGGTATATGTGAGAACATGGAATTAGTGTGGTTGTAGGGTAAGCCCTCCTTTACTTGTATGCATTAATTTTTTAAAATTTTAAAATTATTAAGTTTAAGCTGGAATAATGCAATAAATTTGGTTTTGGTATTATTTTTTTTTGAAAAATGGGAGGAGGAAATATTTAATGATATTACCTTCTAAGTCATAGAATTGGTAGGACTAGGTAATTACTTCTAGAGGAACCTTCTCTTTCTGAAGAGATTCGTAGTTTTAGAACATCTAGTGGATATTTTTTGTAAGAATAAATAAAAATTAATTGGCTCCAAGAAGGGGGATCAAAATACCTCATTTTCCCATGTAATTTAGTTAAAGAAAGGAGTAGTAATAATATTAATATATGAACTCTTCTTAAATAATTCAACTATATTCATCATAGGATCATATTAATTGGGAAGTTAATTATCATTTATCTTCTTTGCTTAATTACAATGGTCCTACAATATGGATGGAGGAAAGTGTTATTTGAGGCTTCATCACTTATTTGGTTGTTGCATAAATTAATTTTTTCCTTATGGGGCCTATCACTCTTGTAAAAATTTAAAAAAAAAAACATTTAGATGAAGAAAGGTAAGTCTTATAGCCTTGATGGATTCTCTATTGGGGTTTTAAAATATTTTTTGGACATAATGAAGGATAATATTTTGGAAGTTATACATGCATATCACAATAATAAGAAGATGCTTTAATTATTCAATTATATTTTTATGGATTTAATTACAAAGAAAGTGTGGGATAATATTTTTTTATCTATTGCACCCTATTTCTCTCTAAAAAATCTCTAACAAGATAATTACCTAAATTTTTTGTTGATAATCTAAAATAATTTTAGGTTATTCAATATTTTCTGAATATGGAGGCTTTGTGAAGAGGTGCCAAATTCCAAATATTATGATTATTTATAAAAAATAAATTCATTCCATGAGTTGTTATAAGGATAAATATATGTTTATCAATATGGACATGTCTAAGGCTTATGATAGGGTCAAATGGCACTTTATTTAGAATTATTTATCAAATTTTATTTTCTTTTAGGGGGATTAAGTGATTCATGAGTTATATGGCATCCTCTTCCTTCTATATTATTATTAATGATATCCCATTCTCTCTTTTCTTAGATTCTAGGAGGTTGCAACAAGGTGATCCCATCTCCCCCTACCTTTTCATTCTTATGGTTAGCGGTTTGAGAAGGCTCCTTAATGTGACTAGAGGGCTGACATAAGTCTTTATGGTTGTAAAGTGGTTAGTTTTATTTATTCTCATTCTCATCTTCAATTTATATATGATACAACCTTAATTGGTTTGGCTAAATTCCAAGAGACTACAAAAAATATAAATACTTTGAATATATTTTTGGTGGTTTCTAAAAATTAATGAGGATAAGTAAAAAAAATATTTATCTAATTATATTTTTCCCATTCAATACAATATCTTTCCTATTTTACTGTTGAAAATAAGATAATTTCCCTTCGATTATCTTGGTATTTTTCCTTGACAATTAGTCTTCCTAATCAATTATTATAAAATATAATTATTGATAGTTTTAGAATGTAGGTTTCTCATTGAACCTTTTAATGATTGTATTTTGAAGGATATCTTACCCATTTAAATTAAGTGTTGAAATCTCTTTGTCTTTACAAATTTTAATGTTGTAGGGAATTTGGACACTAAAAATTGGAGTCTTATTAGCTAGGGTTGGGTTTGTAGGCTTAATAAAAGTGTTGATATTATTATTAGGAATTCTAAATTGAATAGTCAAGCCTTGGCTACAAAAATTTATTCAAGATGGTGCAAATAGAAATATTGGATATGGTCCAAGATTCTAAGCTATAAATATTTATGATGTTTTACTATTTTTGAAGTTCTATGAATATGTATGGTTGGGAAAGGGTCTATGAATTTGAATATTATTAAGAAGGTTGTATCACTTGTTATGTAGGCCTCTTCTTGATTGCAAATTTTTGAAAAATACTATTTTTAGATGGATTTATGGGATTATGTAGTTCCCATAGGTATTTGTGCCTTTTTCTTCTTCATTTTTTGAAGCATTAGAGTTGTAGAATTATCTTACTATTATTTTATATTATGAATTGGTGATCACTTGTGGATACCCATGTTCTAGTTTTGGATATTTGACATGCATATATTTGGATGTAATACTTCTATATATGTGTGTATGTTTATGTTGATTGATACTTTAGCTTCATTGTTTTTATTTAAATGGAATTATTGGTGGGTAGACCTAGCTACCTTAGTATTATTTATAAAATGATCAATTTTACATGATCAATACTATTGGAATAAATTATTTAATTGAATTATTAATAATAATTTTTTATTATTAATTATGCAATATTACCATTTTCTTTACTTATTGCATATTGGAAAGATGTGTGTAATATTCGATTGAGTGTGATGGAATTTATATGTGTTTGGGAAATGGATGGTATGTGTGGAAAACTGACATGATTATCATTATCCATCTTACCTTACTAGTCTCTATGTTGTCAAAACCCATGAAAACTATATCCAAATTGAAAACAATTCTATAGCCCCATATGTTAGAACCGTGAATGTGTCTACTTGGGAAATTTTAATCTTCATATTGCATGTGCATAGTATGCATAAGTGATTCTAAAATTCTTTGTGGATTAACACTTATAATATTTTTTATGGAAATTGAGATGTGATGCCTCCTATTAAATTTAAGAGAGAGTTTTAGAACATAATGTTATTAGGGTTCATATCCTTATAAAATTTATATGTTGTTCTAATATAATGTTATAAAAACTTATATATTATATTATATTATTAAGCATATCCCATTTAATATAATTATAGTCTAATACTATTAGATCATTGTGTTGGAATATTTTTGGTCTTTTCATTGGTGTCAACCTCTAGTATAGTCAGGGAGACTTTTAGAGGTTGTTGGTAGTGTTGTCATCAGTATTAAGAGTGGATATGTTGAGGTCTGATTGATGTCAACCTCTAGTGTAGTCATGATGAGAAGGTGTTGCAGTATTGAGTAGGTGTTGTTGATGCAACTAGTTCACCTAGTTTCCAAGTTATTTTGAGAAAATTTGACTAAAAGAGTGTGTAGTGTGATAGAAGTGTGTTTAGTGTTGTGTTCTAAATTTCTTCACAGTTGAAGATATTATTGTGTGGTTTGGATGTGATGATCAAAGGTATTCAAAGGTGCTATATCTAGAGTTTCAGGTTCTGGATCATTCTACAGTGGAATATGTATTTCATGTAGCGTGTTTGTCTATGAAGAAGGTTGTTTGGGAGAAACAAGATTTCTCCACATTTCTCCACAGTGAGGTTTTTTCTATTGTGAATTTGGGAACGTGCTAATATTTTTTGAATGTACCTTCCCTTGAAGTTTTTGTTGTTTCATTTGTTTCACAATTTTGGATTCATAAGTTGTGTTATGTGGCAGTATGTTTGATTACACAAAATAATGGTTTTCTTAGTTATAGGTGGTTGTGGCAGTGTTGTAGAATGTTTTGATGATGCAGGAATATTCTAGGATGTTGTATGGATTTTGTGAAGTGTTTCTTTGTGGTCCACATGTTGCTTTTGGACCTAGAAATGTGTGTATATGGTCACCTATTAGTGTTAGTGTAGGTTTGGTAGACCTAGGTGCTAGCGCTAATTATGGATATTTTTTGTTGTTTATGGAAGCATGTTGAAGCATTTCAGTGTAGATTTGGGTCCTAGTTAACCCTTGACATGTTTTTCCTTGACTTATTTCCACCATGGAAGTTTTTGGTGCCAAAATATTTAGTGGATGCACATTTGAGGTGCATACATTTCATTGTAGCCAACATGTAGAAGGTTTTTGACATTGTCATTGGTAGAAATATGAGGTGAATTGTTATGGATCTGTGTGGTGTGTGAAAGATGTGAATTTGATCAAGTTTGGTGATATAAGTGTGAGCTTAAATTCCTATGACTTTGGATGTAGTAAGCAAAAGGTATCTACATTTTCAATGTGCATGAAGTTGTTAGAGGCAGTGAGTAAAAGGTTACGGATGGTGGAAAGTTGCAGTGGTGGATTTTCCTACTCTCTTAAGATAGTGAATCTCTTTGTAACAGTCTTCTTCTTTATTCTTTCTTCTAGGAAGTGAGACCTTAGCAGTGAGCCTACGTATATTCGTTGTTGCTATTCATATATATGTGAGCTAATCCTCACCATGGTTTTTCCCTACTTAGGTATTTCCATGTAAATTTGGTGTTATTTTTTGTATGGTTGTGTTTACATTACTAATTCATATGTTAACTTTTTGTAATGCTTAATGAGGGTTTAAATGTTGATAAGGGTTTGAAAGTTAATGAAGGATTGAATGTTTTAATGTATGATTGACTCACCCCCCTTTTAGTTGTCTTGTGCGCCTAACAATTGGTATCAAACCTATGGTTCCTTAGAAGAAGCTCAACTACTTGAGGTACATTCAAATGGTGCATAGTAATGATGTCAAATCTCCTATTTTCAATGGAATGAATTATGCTTATTCAAAATCCAGGATTGAATCCTTTCTGGTCTCTCTTGGATTTGGAGTCTAGAAATTAGTTGAAAAAGGATATACCATAATTGCTAATGGTTTGATGAGTGATGATGAGATAATGAAGGATTATGAGAAAAATGGAAAAGAAAGAAATTATATTATGAGTGGTCTCTCTAATTCTAAACTTAGAAAGGTGAAAATTTTAAAATCAGCTAACGATGTCTAAACAAAGTTGGAGAGAATTTATGAAGGATATGATAAGGTCAAGAAAGAAAAGATGTAAAATTACAAAGCCAAATTGGAAACCCTAAGGATGTCTAAAGATGAAGATATTACAACCTACATGCTCAAAGTTGATGAATTTGTTAATACCATCAATGGTCTTAGTGGTATGTTGGAAGAAAGAAAATTTGTGATAAAGACATTAAGAACTCTTCCAAGATCTTGTAGTTCTAAAGTTTCTTCTATTGAGGAAGCTCAAAATTTAGATCAATATTCTAGAGATTGCATGTTTGGTGCTTTACTTTCTTATGAATTGAGAGAGTTTGGTAAATATTCTACAAATAAAGAAACTGATTTGAAAGTCTACAATGAAAAGAAGGATGATGAATCTAATCTTGATTATCTTGATGTAGTGTAAGCAAATTTTTCAAAAATAATGAAAAATAGCACTGGAAAATATAGAGGTAAGTTAGCCTTTAAATCTTTCTATTGTGGAAAGATAGGTCATTATGTTTCTAAATGTCCAATAAAATTTGTAAATGACAAACATAGGGATCTATGAGATAAGAGGGATTCCCTACACATGGGTCTCTTTGTTTTTAAGAGATCACCAAGGAATAAACTACCCTTATCCACCTCAGCATAAACAGGATAAAGAAACTATAAAGGAAATGTGCATAAACTAACTTTCAGGGAAGACTACTTCAGATCCTAAGAGAGTAAAACTTCTAGATTTTTTCCTCTAATAGAGGAGTTCTTGGCCAAAGGACAACAACACAAATTTAGGATGCCAGCCTGTGCGTTGTGGTCTAATGGCACACTAGTGTCTTGAGTGACAAAAATAGCTTAGGTGGCCAGAATAAAGTATAACTTCCTAACTTGGATTTGAGGTTTGCTAAAAAAAAAATCAAATAGAGAACATAAACTTCAAGAAAAGCACGAGGAGAACTTGGGGAAAACTTACCCTTAAGCAGACATTCGAGTCTTCACTCCAAGATTTGTTTCAAAACCTACACATAAAAGAACGAGGGGAAAATGTTGGGATGTATTGGGGTCTACCTCAATCAGACCCCTGTTTTGGTGTTCCCACCTCCAAGGAAAACCAGATAGGAAAGGAGTGTAATCGCAATGGAAAAAGCATGTGGTGAAAGAAAAACCCGCTTTAGGAGTAGAACCCACACCATGAGATATAAAATGAACAAGTAAATAGAAAAGAGTGAGGGAGAGTGTCACCCACAGGCCTAGACCCTCTCCAAAGCACACAAATGTACCATTGAATGCTTGCTTGAGAGTTGCAACTATTGGAGGGACCTCAGTCCAACAGATCTTCGCTTGTAGAAGTGTTTCTTGTTAAGGGTGAAGAGAAATATGAGAGTGAAAAATGGAAGATAGCTTGAGTGAATGAAGTTAGACCCCCAAAATGAGAAAAAATGAGGGGTTTTGTTGTATGCAAGGGATACAAAGAGCCGTTAAACCCAGGTATGTGTAGGATCATCATGGAAAAATAGGCCCTTAAGTGGAAAAAAATTCAAAAAAATCAGAGTTAGGAAACTTGACATAAACATTTGAATAAGTTATCTATATTATTTCAAAAATATGTAAGAAGAGAATCTGTAGAAAATTTAATGTAGTTTCTAAAATACTAGGCTTGTTTAAAAAGAAAAAAAGTCTATTTGGTGAAAATTTGAAATTTCAATGTA
>VDFB02392288.1:0-14852 GCA_007258455.2 Sequoia sempervirens
AATTTAATTTTGATATATACAAAAAAAGTTATGTGTGATGCGTTCAGCCTGTTGTCCCGAATTGTAGTGGTTTTACTTGAAACTTCATTAAAGAAAAATATTCAATAAAAAAATTGTCTAACCAAGTGGAAAAGCACTAGATATAAGGAGTTACCAAATCTAAATTTGAAAGAATTAAATTTTATCCTTCATGGAAAAAAAGAAGTTATCTCGTTATCGATTGTCGTCACTTTTTAAAATACTATTTAAAAAAAATAGTTTTCACGGAATGGAAAAAGTGCAATCGATTCCAAAATTTTGAAAAAAATATTTTTAGAATCTAGAGACAAAATGTGACGAGACTCTAGTTTGCATCATCTTCAAATTCTTCACGGTTTAGCCGCTATAGGTGCCCGAATGTGAAAATTTAGTTAAAAATAATAATTTCAGTGTCTAGTTTGGCCAAAAATTGCAAACCACTATTGTGAGATCACCCATGAAGCATAGATGATTGAAAGAGAACATTGAGATATGTGTTCCACTTGGTTTGAGGAGTCATTTCATGAACTTCCAAGAAACAACACATTGTTTCTCTCTTCACAAATGAAGTTGAGTATATAGTAGCAAATATAGCAACATATCAAGCTATTTGGCTATCGAGGATCCTAGAGGATTTGAAAGAAGAACTAGAGGATGGTATAACCATATTTTGTGATAATGTATTCTCCGTAGCCTTGAAAAAATCCAATCTTCCATGGACGGAGTAAACACATAGAAATTAACTATCATTTAATAAAAGAGATGGTAGAATGTAGAAAAATTAAAATTTTATATTATAGGTTTGAGCAATAGCTCACAAATATTTTTTCCAACGCACTCACAAAAGACAATTTTGAGCACCTGAGAAGTAGTTTGAGCATCATGTATATAGTGGCAGCTTTTGTAGCTATAGAATCTCCAAAAATTGAGTTCTAGAGAGTAAAATCTAGGAGTTGAGCTCCAGATGCTCAAAAATTTGACGTTTGGAAACTATGCTATAACATTTGAACACTAGAAGATCCATAAGTTGATCTCTAGAAAGGTAGATCTCCAAAAGCTCCAGAAGAGCTCCAAAAAGTGAGCTTCAAAAAGTGATACTGGGAAGAGCTCCAAAGAGTGAGCTCTAGAATGAAAAACTATGGAAGAGCTCCAAAATGGATAATTTTAGGTTTGGAAGTATACAATGAGCATGAAGGAGACTCGGGATGAAGGGGGAGTATTGGAATTTTGTAATCTCGATTCAAAGCATTTATTTCTAATGCACACCTCATTATTGACTAAAATATCTTGGATATTTTCCCTTGCATTCCTCCTACAACCACCAAACAACATTTAATATTTGGGATCTCTATTTTGATGCACAAACTTAGATTTTGAACAACTCATATTTTGGAGGGAAATCAATTACAGTAGGTGAATTTGAAATGGGTAGAGATAAACAAAAGGAATGTGAAGAAATGAGTTAAAAGAGCAAACATAGAAGACAAGAAGAATTAATTTTATGAAGAAGAACAAAGTGCACTGCAACAACAAAGGCTTGAGTAGCAACAGTTATGGAAGGCATTTGTATAGTAGCTCCTGATAGTCAACATACATAGTTGCTCCAAAAATGCATAATGTTGTAAAAGATGTTTTGACATTAATAGAAAATACAATTTCTCTATTTCATGAATTGTGTTATTTTCATTTGGTCTCTATAGTTGTTTTGTTTGGGTCCCATTCCACAAATTGGTATCAAAGTTATTGTCTTTTTGTGTGTATTTTGGATTTCATTCCATCAAATTGGTATCAGAGCAGTAGTCTCTATGTGTCGTTTGAATTTTATTCCAACACCAAAGCATGTGCTTTTCCACTCATATTCGAATTTCAAATGGAAAAAGTTCCTTTTACATGCATTTTGTAAATTATAATCCATTTTAAAATGGAAACTACCTATGGAGTGCACATTTTCCATATTAGATGCAAATTATTCCTCACCACATGGATTCATTCATAATCACCTCTAGTTGATTATTCATTCAAAATAATGATTCTATAGAGATTGTCACCAAGTTAAAGGTTAGAACACCTTGTTAATAGAACTAAAGGTATTTTTAGTAGATTTTTTGTTTCCTACTCAAGTGCCTAGGGTTTTCAATAATTCTAAGTTGAGCTTTTATATTTGTATAAGAAGTAAAGAATAGCTTGGAAACACTCAATGTTGTTGAGTTATAGTTCATATAGACCAGGTAGGACTTGAACCTAGGACATTCCATTTGTTGTTGGAGTGCTATATCAACTAAGCTAGTGACATTTCTTTCGCCAACTCATCATCATTATGAGTTTGGCCTATTTCTAACACCCCCCTTAAGCCACATTGTAGGTGCTTGGAGCTACTAGCCTAGCTTTGATACCACATGTTGAGCTACAATTCATATGAACCAGGTAGGATTCAAACCTAGGACTTTCCATTTGTTGTTGGAGTGCTATACCAGCTGAGCTACTAGCCCCTCTTTGGCCACACCATCGTTGGTCCAAGTGTGGCTTATTTCCAACAAATACCACAGTCTAGGATTTCTGTTAGAGAATACATCCATATTTTTGTGATAGTTTGCAATTTTTCATAGGGTTTATAGCAAATTTTTATTAATTTTTTTGGTCATTGAATGTAATACTGAAATTGATTTTTTTTGCAAATTCTATCAATTTAACTCAGATCAACAATTTTACCTCCATTAACATCACAAATCAGATTATCCACTAGATTAGGATCAAATTTCTAGTTAGTTCCAAGTATTTGTGGCAAGGCACACAATTTAAATATGAATTTGTTTGCAAAGTTGGAATATTTGGCAATGAATATAAATTTGAATAAATTGGAGCAATTACATCAGACAGACACAACCGTTCCACACAATCTGCTACCTTCATTTAAATATTGAATGAACACTACCATAATCAGATGTTCCCAAGCTACCGAAAACATAGCACTGTAGAAGCCACTATTCCTATAAACCTGATTGAATAGAGGTTGCTAAGTAGTTGTCACCAACAATGTATTCTTACTAATGGCATTCAAAGGAACTGCCAACGAGCAATATATTTGAATCCGTACAAGCGGTCTTCAACTTCAGTATTGGGACCTATGTGAGCAACCAAAGTAGCTGGCAGAGTATCAATTCTCAGCCCTGTACAAGCAGCCTATTATACTGAACATTTTATTCCCTGCAATACTTTACACGATTGAACAGTTGATTCCTTCCCTGGAGTCTGACAACAATTGAACAGCAATATGATGATTCAATGCACAAACCCTTGGAGTGGTGTTGATGCCATCACATATATATCAAATAAAAACAGCAGTATGTCTTCTTCAAACAATGATAGAAATAAGGGGGTTTTCAATTCTTGACCTAGAGGTGTATAGTCTTCAGATTAATTAAACTACAGTGCAGTGCAATATTCTAACAAGGAGTAAAAGTCAGAAAATAAAATGGTTGATCATTATGCCTCCTTTTTGTTTGGTCTCTTTTAGATAGAGTTTTCTAAAAGACATATAACTCTTCAAATCTCTTTTATGACCTTTGATTAATATTTTAGAGAAATTATTTAATTCTCAAAACCATAGAAAATGTATGATGGGTGTTTTGGGTTTTAACTTGGCTTTATTTTAAAAAATAGGACATTATTGTTGGTTCTTGTAGAGATTGTTTGTCCTCAAGCAATCACAAACTAGGATGCTCCAAAATTTCTTCTCCACTTGATTGAGTCATTTGAAGATACAGTGAGCCCAAATAAATTTGAGAAATACTTTGAATCTCTAATGATACAATGCATTTCATTAATTACCCATCTGTTGCTAAGTCTTGCTGTTTCTTAACAATTTTATCTTTCTTGTCTTCAAACAACTTTGCTTGACTATCCATACTACCTTGCAAAGCTCCATAAATCTACCCAACTCTTCTAATTTCTCTCTCTGCAACTTCTAACTTTTTTGAGGGTTGTTTCCTATGAAGAACCATTTCACCATTTAACTTCCATTGCACTACTATGATATTATCACAAGTTGTATAACTTGAACTAGGAGATGTGTCTGCCTCAATTTCAGAAAGCGAATTATCTTGGTGAACAAATTTGTTTGCATCCATCTCAAAAGATGAGTTACTTAGAACCTAGTGAAAAAATAAAAATGTATTCTTGTTATTAAAATAGAAATCATTTTCTTGTTTAGACCATTCATACAATAATGGTCTTTTGAATCTATTATTTTTTATTCCTAATTAGTATCAGCATTTTCAAATTGCTTATCATTGGTTGATGATAGCAAACTCAAAACCAATAATAATAATTGTTGAAACCCTTTCCTTAATTTGTGGCTCTCATGTGTTTACTTTCCTGTACTCCACCTTCTCATTTTTTATTCTTGATCAGATTTTCCCCTTTCTCTGATGTCATTGCTTCTTTGCTCCAACATTTGGCTTAGCTCACAAGATTTATTGGATAAGAATAAAATATTCTCTTATAAGTTTGTTTTGGCTATCACTAGTCCTTCTCCTTCTTGCAATAAGATAAATCATTATTTTGTTGATTAGAATGGGTTCGTGTCCAATTCATTAACTACGTGACTTCTTGGGGTTCTAGTTTTAAATTTTTTTTTTTCTCCACGAACTCTTTACTGTAAATTTGGAAATCCTTGTGAGGTCTAGGCTTAGACCTTGATCCATTCATAGTAAGAGTTCTATATTTTGCATTCATTATACAATTCATAAAATCTGTGAAAGACATTGTCTTTTGGATCTCTATGTATATTGGTATTGATATCTTCATATACTGAATTTTAAAATTCCATCATAAGAATGTCTTCTCTTCGAATGATGTAGAGGTCTATACACAAACACTACTATGATTCTTTCTATGTGTGACATTTTTGATTGTTATGTCATATATAATATCTACCCAATCATATCCAACAAGATCTTCTCAAGCTTTCTTCTATTTTTCCATATTTATTTCTTTTGTTTCAAATTCTAAATGAATTTTTGTTTCTTTGTTCTTAGGAAATTGATGTTGATTTTTCTATGTTCCCTTTGATGATACCTATTAGCTCTGTCATTTGACTATCACAACCTGGAAAGATCTGATACCATTGTATTATTCCAAAATAGAACATTTATGCAAATTTTAACTCAATTCAAATTAATATTTTTCCCTTAACCTCACATATTAGAATGTCAACTAGATGAAGATTAGATTTATAGTTCATTCCTAGTATTGAAAATAAAGCAGATAATTTAAATATAAATTTATATGTAAATTTGGAGTATTTGACAATGAACATAAAATTAAATAAATTGTAACAATCACACCTTTATGAATAACACAGACATAACAATACCACATAATATTCTACCTTCACTTAATCATTGGATGAACACTATCACTATCAAATGTTTCCTAGTTGAAGCTATTTGTAGATTCTAAAAGCTCAGGTAAATGCAATAACAAATTTATAGAAACAAGAAACAGAGCAACACTTAAACACAGAAACAAAGAACAAAGAATTGTTTTACACGAATACAACAACTTTTTATTTCTCTGATAATAAAATTCATTACATATGACCACTTTATAGAGGTTTTTCATAATCAATACTTAATATGGTTTATTGCATGTGTTGAACTAAAAATAGATTGTCTAAACATAAGACTACACATGACTCTTACAGTGAACATGCAGTTACATGCAGATACACACAGTTATTAAAATTAATTGTTTACTAATAAGTTTGCATGGAATCTTCAATGAGTTGCATGGTGGTGAGGCTCATTCATCATTTTCCAACATACTCCCCTTTGATGCCAATACTCACAATATGGTGTTGAAGTTTTGTAAACTAAACCTAAGCAACTCAGTGTGCAAGATTACTCGCTCTAGTCTTATAGACTCTCTTAGATCACAAGTTTTCCCTTCCTTTCAATTTTGCTAATCATAACAAGCAATCATCAATGACTTGACTCAAACCTTCAAACTTTGTTTGATTACTATTACTTTTAACATGCCGACATTTAGACTTATACAACCTTTTAAACATACCTGTAACTTTTCTCCAACTGAATCCATCAATCCATCCATAATTAATCTTCATACAATCTTTCTTAGATTGTCCATTCCATTCTCTATTGCAACATGATTTTTCTGAATGATTCTTCAACCCACAAATTGTACAAGGATGAAGATCCCAACATTTCTCTTTTTTATGTCCTCTCCTATGACAATGAGAACATTCCATAAACTCCATACTTTTAATTGATTTGCACGAACTTGTAACACCTGTTACATCATTTTTATCTCCGCCTGTCTGGGTACGTCGTTCTTTGTTCACCCAGTTATTTCGTGGATAATGCTGGGTTTTTAAACCATCGTGGTGCTGCCATCATCCGCTCGCCAGGTGGTCAGGTCAGACGTGCCATCTTCGGCAATCGCTGTCGGGATGGTCATTCGCCAGTTCGTGATGTATCACCATCATCTTTTCTATTAACTTTGAGTTACACTTTTTTAGCTTCACCAATTCTTCTATCAAACTATCTTTCTCACATATTAAATTGAAGTTTCTTTCTTTTCTTTTTTACGAGTCTTTCCCATTGAAACAAAAAAATTAAACTAAACTTGTAGATGACTTTGACTTGATGGCCTCTAAACTATAGCCAACTTCCTCTCTTGTTTGAATTAGATTACCAATTCACTTCATAGATCTCAAGCAATACACAAATGATTTCAACCAAAAAATTTCAAACACCTATTTCCTTGTGGACTGTAGCCTCTCTGGTCAAAAAAAACTTCTACCTTCAATCCTTTTTTAGTGGCACTTAATAACCTTTTTAACTGACACTTGGGCAGCGGCATGCAACAACACGTTCGATTCCTTTTTGAATTGCAGCTCTTTGGAAGAAATTTACTAAGGCTGCGATCAATGCAAATACAATTGATAGGACAAGAATTGGTAGAGGAAATAACATAAAGAGTAGAATTTTTTTGGCAAAATACAATTGATAGGACAAAGCTAAAGTCCACAACTTTTTCTAACATCCTCCCTACTTGGACCAAAGAAAAGTTGTTTTGTGAGGTCCCTAAAAGAAAAGAACTTGGTCTCATGGAATACAAGGATTGTAAGATTTGTGAAATACTTTATTGATGTGAAAGAAACAAAGATATTAATATTAAACAATAGGAATATGTTGGATTATTTAATTCTGCAGTCAGCAAACCTGACATCTCAACCCCCACATCAGATGAAGACAACCAAGTTGCAACCAACGTAAACCTGCAATATTTATTTTGGTAGGTATATTTGAATTTGAAAAGGAGCACTTAGTTTTGAGCTTGCAATTGCCAATGTATACCTGCAACATTAAATGAGTTAGGTGATTTTGAAATTTGAATGTAGTGCTCATTCTCATGAGCTTGTTAATACAAACAAAAAAGAATGTTGCAACCATTGGAGTTAGAAGAAGAAGTCAGTTTTTGTATTGGAAGGTGACCTTGCAACAGTGGATAAAAAGAGGAATGTTCAGCAAAAAGTAAGGCGACAACAACAACACAGAAGGAATGTTTATCAGACGCAGCGCATTGACAGTTGCAGCTATAGGATTGTAGCAGTTTATGTTTTTCAGTGTGAGTGTAGTACCTCTTGTATTGGACATTTGTCCAAGTTAGTTTAAGATTTATTTTGTTCATGCAAAATAGAGAATATACTCTATAGTTTTTTTATTTTGAAGCAAACAAGGAATATATGAAAATTCAATCTCAATCTATTTAGATTTGCTATCGCTGTGCATTCTCTGTGTATTTTCTGTGTGTTGTTTTCTATTATGTTAGTCCAATAATAGCAGTGAAGCTGTGTGATTGCACCCCTTCCTGCCATCAAGTGGTATCAGAGCCCTATTTTTCTGGGCATTCAGTCAGTTTATTATTGTGGGTAAAGCCCTAGGTTATCTAGGCATTGTTTAGTCTTCTCAAATTTGAGAAATATGGCAGGAGGTGATAGTAAAGGTTGGCAGCAACCACCGCCTTTTGATGGAAAATATTATGATATATGGGATAAGAAGATGAGAACCATCTTAGTTGCAAATGACCTACGGGAGTTGGTCACTAATGGGTTCAATGATATCACAGACCCAAATGCATTTGCAGCTCTTTCAAACGCACAGAAAAAATAGTTGAAAGAGATAAGAATGAAGGATGGAAAAGCCCTCAGTTTGATTGAGGCAACCTTGAGTGAGGCTATTTTTCCACATATTGCAGCATCAAACTATGCAAAACAAGCTTGGGAAATATTGCAAAATAGTTACAAGGGGATTGATAAAGTGAGGTTAGCTAAGTTGCAGCTCTTGAGAAGAAATTTTGAGACTCTGCTAATGAAAGATAATGAGTCCATTTCAGATTATCACACTAAGGTTTCAACCTCGATAAATCAACTGAGAGTTAACGGAGAAACAATGGAAAAGCAAAGGATTGTTGAGAAAATCCTAAGAAGTCTGCCTACTAAGTTTGATTATGTAGTCTTTGCCATTGAAGAGGAAAAAGATTTGTCTAAGATGACTATAGATGAGTTGATTGGTTCACTACAAACCCATGAGCAGCGGTTGAACAGATCTGCTCCTTCCCTAGAGCAAGCATTGAAAGCTCAGACCACTGCAAGAGGTTGGGGAAGAGGAAGAAACAACAGAGGTAGAGGTCAAAGAGGCAGAGGAAGAAGCAATTTTGGAAGAGGAGGTTTTGACAGCACAGAGGAGCTGAGCAGCTCATAGTCAGCAAACTAGAACTAGAAGAACAACAACAGTTGGAATTAGAGGTCCGACAAAAGTAATATGCAGTGTTATTACTATCACAAATATGGCCATTATGCTAGTGAGTGTATAAAGAAGCAGCATGACCATGGAGGCCAAAATGCAAATGTAGCCAATGAGAACAAAGTTGAAAATGACAAACAGTCAAATGTTTTCATTGTTTGCAACCTTGCTAAATGCAACAATGTTTTCTATAACAACTCTCTTCTATCTTCTTTATAATTTTGTGGCAGTGAGCCCTTCAGTTAGTGAGAACTCATTGGACAGTGTGTCCTATCATGGCAGTGAGATTTTGTATTCGGTTTTGGAATTCTTTATATTGTGAGCTAATCCTCACTGTGGTTTTTCCCTCATTGGGTTTTCCACATAAATTTGGTGTTATTGTGTGCATGGTTTTACTTCTTTCAGTTCTAGTTTCTGCATTTAACAATCAAACATATTAGCAAAGTAAAAGTTTTATGAATGCATGTAAATCTAACTTTTGTTGAGGGTTTTGAAGTTTAAAATTTCTCCAACTAATTCACCCCCCTCTCAGTTGTCTTGTTCAACAATTGGTATCAGAGCAAGGTTCCTTGCAAAAGAGCTTAACTGCTTAAGAAAGGTCTGGGATGGAAAACAAGATAATAACTATTAAGTGTCTGAGGTTCGATGACACTGACTATGCATTTTGGAAAATAAAGATGGAAGGATATCTAGCATACTGTGGATATGAGATTGAAAAGTCTATTCAAAACCAATATGTTGCTCTCGCTAATGGTACAAGTACTTTTGATGAGATCAAAGTGCATGAAATAAACAATAAGGAAAAGTTCATTATTATAAATAGTCTTTCACAATTTGAAGTAGTTAAAGTTATGAATTTGAAGACTGCTAGAGACGTTTGGGATAAGTTGGAAAAGATGTATGAAGGAGATGAAAAGGTCAAACAAGCAAAATTGCAGAATTTGGAGGAACAATTTAAGATCTTGTGAATGGGAAAAGATGAGAACATCAAATCCTACATGCAAAGAGTAGATGAGCTGGTAGGTGGAATGAGAGGACTTGGTGCACAAATAGATGATTCCAGGATAGTGAAGAAGGTACTTAATATTCTCCCTGATATATACAATGAAAATGTATCTGGTATAGAGGAAATTGTAGATTATAACACTTATACTAAAGATCAGTTGATTGGTACTCTAACCTCTTTTGAAATGAGAAAGCTTGGATTGGAAAATGTAAGAAAGACAGAAACTAAATTCAAGACTGCAAAGGTGGAAGATCCGAATGAAGAAAATCTTGATGAAGTGGAAGCAAATTTTGTAAGAAGAATGAAAAAGGGCTCCGGTAAGTATCAAGGTAAATTACCATTCAAATGTTTTAGCTGTGGTGGTATAGGTCATTATGCTTCAAGATGGCCAAAAAGAGTTGAAAGAAATAAACATAGACAAGGCAAAGAAAATAAAGGAAAGATGATCAAAAGAGCATATTATGTCAATTAAGATGTCATTTTTGATGATGAGTTTGATTATGGAGATTTTAATGATAATGAATGCTTGTTTCTAGCTTTAAAAGATGAATCTACTTCTTCTAACAATGAAAGAAGTGTGAAAGAAAGTGCTTCAAAGAAAGTTGAAGGTACTGTGGTCTTTGCTCTTCATGCTAAAGAGTGAAAGAACTATTGGGTCATTGATAGTGGCTGCTCAAATCACATGACACATGACAAAAGTAAGTTTGTTAAACTTGAGAAATATGATGGAGACTTCATTAAGTTTGGAGATGATTTTGGTGCTAAGATATGTGGGATAGGTTCAATCAATTTTGATGGTAAGCATAATACTGATGGTGTTTACTATGTTAAGGGTTTGAGACATAATCTCTTGATTGTTGGATAGATGTGTTGGATATATTGTGTTCAAGGATGAAAATTGTGAAATTAGGAGAGGGTCCATAATTGTGATTGCTTCTGGCAAGAAGACTGAAGGAAACATCTATCAACTTAAAGATGTTGATGGATATTGCTTTATTTCTCAAATTAATGACAGTTGGCTATGGCACCGAAGGATGTGTCATATGAATTTTGACAACATGGTGAGAATTAGTGTAGTACAAGCTATGAGAGATTTACCAAGAATTAGGAATCCTGTTAATGCAGTCTACAAGGATTGTCAGTTTGGAAAGCAAACTAGAAAAAACTTTAGGTCAAAGGAACAATCTACTACTAGACTACTGGAATTGATTCATACAAATCTTTGTGGTCCTACAAGGATGAGAAGTCTACAAGGTGACAGGTATTCTATGCTTTTGATTGATGATTACTCTAGAATGACATGGGTTACTTTTCTTAGAGAGAAATTTGATGCATTAGACAAATTCAAGGCATTTAAGACAATGGTTGAGAATGAAATAGGTCTAAAAATAAAGTGTTTGATGTTTGAAAAAGGTGGTGAATTCACCCTCAATTAGTTTAACATGTTTTGTGAAGCCCATGGAATAAGGAGACAATTTTATGCCCCTAGAAGTCCTCAACATAATGGAGAATTTAAAAAAATGAACATGACAATTCAAGAAGCTCCTACATCAATGATAACAGAGGTAGGTATACTGGAAGTTTATTGGAGAGAAGCAATTCACATTGTTGTTTATGTGTTCAACCAAGTTCAATCAAAAGCTAACAACACTAATACTCCCTATGAGCTATGGTGTGGAAGAATTCCTACCATCATGTATTTCAAGGTATTTGGAAGCAAATGTTATATCAAAAGACATGAAGAAAATCTAGGAAAGTTTAATGCTAGATGTGATGAGGGTATTCTTCTTGGATACTTGTTGTGACCTTTTCACACATCGCCCCATTCAAGATGGGGACCCCTAATTTTTTCTCCATTCTGGTCTTTTGGCTTTGGTTTTGTCTCTCTCCCTCTCTTTCTGCTGTCTGCCTTTTCGGGGACGTTCCCGCTTGTGAGCCTAAACGTGAAATTTGGCCAAGTCTGTAGAATTAGGGTTTGTACTTTTCTGGTTAATCTGAAGTCAAATGAAGTGAATAAATTGAAAATTGAGACTAACGTTCCTGTCAGTATGCTTCCAGTAGACTCTCAGCTAAATTTCATCAGATTCTGACAACTTACTATTGTTAGTAAGTGTGTAATTCCAGGCGTTCCTTCAGCATTCTTGAATTTTTAACAGTCACACTATATTTAGAACACATCAAGCTACTCACTAGCAAAATTTGAGCTAAAATAGACAACTTGCTATTTTTAGCAGTTCAGCGTCGAGAGCAAATTTTAGGGTCTATATGCGGAGTTTTTCAATGCATGTCTGAGGATTCCTTCTGGGTTTTCTGAGACCTTCGTGATGGTATAACATGCAAAGTGAGACAACGACTTTCAGAGTTCAGCCTTTAGAGGCTATTTTTAGGGTTTGCATGTCAGGGTTTTCTTTGCATGTCTGCATATTCATTATGGGTTTTTCAAGAGCTACGCAGTGATGTGACATGCAAACGAAGATAATCACTTATTCAGGAACTTACTATTTTTAGCAGATCCACTCAGGCAGCCACTTCCCAGCGCATCAGTATCACGAACAGAATAGAGTGCAACAGAAATAGAGTCAAACAAAGGCCATTTGATATGCATGCAAATCAAATTAGGGTTTCCAACTTCGGGACCCAAAATGATGGGTAAAAAGTCAGAATTTCCAAAAACCGGTGTATCCCACCACGATCAACATCTTTCAAGCTATCCACCGGTAAAATTTGAAGGCAATCAGAACACTTACTATTTATAGTAAGGCATTCCAAAAATAGGCTAAAAATATCAAGTCAACATCATGCGTCAGTGTGAACGGGCAGGTCACGTGGTGAGGAGCGCGTCATTCGAATTTTAAGTCAAATGGAGTTGTGGAGGTCTCAGAAACAAGCAATTACTAAAAATAGTAAATCACCTCCAGAAATGTACTATTTTTAGCAGGTCAGCTTGGGATGGCAGTGTGAACAGGTTGACGGGGTCATAAGTCTCCTGTGTTTAAAATTTCAAATCAATATGAACTCCAAAAGTATGGAAATTGGAGGACTTACTATAAATAGCAGGACGCAAAGGAGCTGGCATGAGGTGAAAATTTTGCTAAGTTTGGACTTATATCTTTCTCCACCTTAAAAATGTGCCCTCTTCACAGACATGAAATGAAAATTTTTCTAAGTGTTGAGTCTCGTCCTACTCATGCCTTGATATGCACCCAAAGGAGAATGAAGAAGCATAAAAAGTTCTAAGGCATAAGTTTCATCCACCCCCAGGGGTAAAATGCGCCCACTTTGAAGAAGTTGATGAAAATGTTCTAAGGAAGAAGTTCATCCTCTTGCCTAGCCTAAATGCGCCAAGTTTAAGAGAAGTCAAAGGCAAGTCAAAGGCATTTGAAAGAGCTTTATCCCCCTCACCCATCAAAATGCACCCTCAAGGTATTGCATGTCAAGAAAAAATTTGAAGTATCAAATTTCATCCTCCTCCTATGGCAAAATGTGCCCATACTACAAGCATAAGATAGAAAGTCAAAAGGTCAAAAATGCTCATCCTCCTCAAAGTGCCAAATGCGCCCAAGTTCACAAGGTGGTCAAGGTGGCATTGAAGTTTCATCCACCTCACTATAAGAAATGCGCCCAAGATTAGCAAGGAGGAAAAGTCAAAGCAAAAGGTGTTGAAACTTTCATCCTTCTTGGACATGCAAATGCGCCCAAATGGGGGCATGTAAAGACAAAAACAAAGGAAGATTCAACAAGTCAATGGCGTTGAAATAAAAATATCCTCCTGCATGTGTGATATGTGCCTTAAAAAGAGTAAGTATAAAGGTAAAATGAGGAGTTGCTATGGCGTTGAAGGTGAAGATGGAGAATAATGCTAGGCGTTGAAAGTATAAGTCCTCTTGCCTATGTTAAATGCACCATGCTAGGTGAAGTAAGGATGAAGACAAATAAAATATGCTAGGCGTTAAAATCAAAAAAATCTTCTATGACATACAATACGTGCTCAAGGCATTTAAAGGAAAAATTGTGCTAAGTGAGTTGAGAAAAATATTTTCCTCACCACTGACAAAATGACTTGAAGATGGAGGAATAAAAAATTTCTAAGGCACAAAGGATTTTCTCTAGAAAAAACCCCTAAGTCTGATAGAGGTGTGAAATTTTTCAGAAGCACGAATGAAGTTGCCAGTGGAAAAGTCAGAAGGTGCCAACTTCACAGGTTTGATTAAGAATTTTCAAGTCAGAACAACAAAATACTCATAGGGATGAAGAAACGAAATAAATTTCATGAGAAATTATTTTTCTAAGGTTCAAAATCCAAGAAAATTAAATGAACCCGTTCGTTGTATACCCATGAAATTGACAAGTTATGGAGAAAATTCTCTTCTGGGTATTGAAGATTTTTGACGAGAAGTTGATTTCCAAGTCCTCTGCACTTCGCCAGGGCCTTCAGGATGAAGAATTTAATCGGTGCCCGAGTTATGAATTTTCCTAAGGGAAAATTTAAAATTTTTCTAAGGCAAATTGAATAAAATGTGTTTTCAAGATAAAAATTTCCAGACGATGAATTTGAAGTGAAGTGCCTAGATAATTTTGATTGAATTCTTCATAGGATGAATTTTCCAGAGTCAGAGGAAAAATAAAATTAAAAGTTGAAATAACAGAGCTCCGGCTGCTGAATGAAATTTGCTAAAGAGTGAATTTAAAATAAATATTTTCAAAAGTGAATCGAAGTGCTAAGTACGCCAGTCAAGTTGAAATTCTAGAAGGTCAAGATTCCAGGCATCTGGAGACAAGTGTTGAAATTGGCAAAGGAGGGAAATTCGAATCCTTGTTGGAAGTAGTGGAAATTTAATGCATTAGATAAACTTAGCCTCCTTCTAGAATTCAATTTTGCTATCAGAGCTGAAAGTTCATTCATTATTTTCACAGCTGAAGAAGTTCGATTTTTGCTCTGAGTTAGAAGTACGACTTGAAGTGAGTGACAGAGTTGCTGAAAAGAATTTCTGAAGTTAAAG
>VDFB02392289.1:0-13675 GCA_007258455.2 Sequoia sempervirens
ATGTTATCTGAACCAAGGATTGATGTAAATGTGGAAGAGGAAGGAAGAGATGTATGAATATCTTTTCGCAATCTCTCAATACATTGACAAAAATTTCCTTTTTCATCTTCACTAGTTGGTAAATTTTGGAGTAGATGATTTAAATAATCAATAGAATTTCAAAAGTTATCATCCGAAGCATTAGATGATTTCCAACTATCTATAATACAAATAAAAATGATTAAATCTAAAAATATCTTAATATTTTATTATAAAATGGTGACATTGAGATTTACCTGTTCTTTGGTCTTCACCAATGGCAATCCCAAGCACATCTTGATCTTCTATTTGATTGCAACCATCTATAATTCGATTAAGATTTAATTAATTTCGTGAACCATAAAAAAAACTAATATTTAATTGTAAATACCATATCAATATTAACAATGGTATTGTTTCCGTGATTGAAACTCCCTCTGACATTCTCATCATCATCAAGCAATGGAGTAGCGCCATCTATAATTCAATGAGATTAATTTAGTTATTTTTGAAAAAAAAAAAAATCATTTAACATATAAATATTAAAATTAAATCTCAAATGACCCTTACCAACAACTTGATCTTGCTCATTTATTTTGTTTCTCTTTAGAAGATCTAAAATCTTTAACACATGTTTGCATGTGTTTGCCTTCTTTGCTCGCTGACAGTCACACACATGCAAATCTGGTCCATATTTTCTAACAAGGTACCATTTTGTTGGAGTTGTTTGGCTTCTTATCTAGTATGTGTTAGGGACGAGATCATATGGGCAACAATCTGTATCTGGTATTTTTTTTTTACCTCTCTAATGCAGTTGTGTAATATCGTTATTTTTTTAAGTTAGTCAGAAACCCAGATAATTGCAAATATCTTTTATTTTTGTAGAATGGCTCTACCCTATGAAGAAGTGTATGGATAAGCCAATCCATTCTCCTCATGCACCTCTTAGCACGATCACTTAAATAGTGACTCTTGATGTGGCAGTGGTACGACTCTATGGAAGCATTGGTTTCTTGATTTGCATGAGGGAAACCTCTATAATTTTTTGCCCACATTGCTATACAAACCCACAAAATGATGTCTTAGTATAAATAAAAAACAAGTTAAACAATATAAATGCATACAAAATCATAATGAATAATTCAATGAGCTTACCAATACGAGTTTCATCATGACACCAAGTTTGTTGAAAGTAATCAATAAATTTCTTCTCCTCTTTGAATTCCTCCATGAAATTTGTTATTAGATGAGTAGTGATGTCTTCATCATCACTCATTGCATACATTATCTCACCCAATCTATTGAACATATTACTCCCAACATCCTTATTACTGACATACCTGGATTATAAAACATAATATCAAGCTATGAAATTCGAACATGAAATGTTCAGGTATTCCAAGTATTTTAATAAAAGATTGACTTACCTATATACATTCTTCAACCATGCCCTACGTACATGCCAAATACATAAAAGTACCTGGCAATCAAAGGATAATCTACAAGTTACGAGGATAAGTGTAATGCTCAGCTTTTTATAGACTAAATATTAAGCAATTACAACGAGTTAACTTTAGTTTAAATAAAAGATTAAGGCCAATAAAAACCTGATTGCTTCAATCTCGGCACTAGCATCATCTGTCATAAATGCATTGACATTCCAATCTTCTTTACATTGTTTCCCTCTTTTATAAACTTCTATCAGCCATTCATTTATATCCTCGACTTTATTTCTTGAGGATATGGCCCATGCAACAGGTATACCAGCCTCTTGTTCATCAAATACAAGCAAAGTATATAACTGATACTACACATGAATAAACCATAAGTTATTATATTTTTAGTAGAAGAAATTAATAATTTCATTAAAATCCATAAATACAATTAAAATTGTTTTACTTACACCATATTTATTTGTTGAGAATGTGGAATCCATAGCAATAATTGCATTATGTGATGTTTCACCATCATTTCTTGCATCCATGGAGTTTGGATGCCTACCATAAATGGAATATTTTCCACATTGTTTGGTCTTTTATAATAAAAAAAGTTGTCTTTCTCCTCTATATGCCACATGCTTACACTTTTTGCATGATCTTCATTTTTTTGGGATTGAAGTGAGCGCACTCTATTACATGCATTCATGACATCTTTCCTTAACAAATATGTGTCCCTCTTATTCATCAACTGTGTCAAACTAGGGTCTAAATAGTGTTGTTCACATATTGTGTCAATTCCCACCCCCATTAGCAATAAGGATTCAATATATGATTTGCATTCATTTGACAACCTTGGTGCAACACTACTCCTTGGATCACCAGAAGGGTCATCTTTTCCATGACAAAATTCACTTTTAGCATCACAATGATTGAAATCATTATATGTAATAACCGCAACATCTGGTCTACCATACATAACCTTAACAAGAAAGTGGGTTTGACAACCCCTTTTTTGGATAAACCTTCATTTCCTTTTCTTGTTTTCAGAGTTATTTTCAAAGTTGTTCTCAGAATTGTTTTCAGAGTTGTTTTCAGAGTTATTTCTTTTGTCCTCAGGGCCAAAAGCACACCAATAACTGTTTTCACATGTACAATATATATATATATATTAATTAATATAACAAATAGAAAATATAAGTTTTGACATGCTTCATTATTATATTAAATATAAGCAAACCTTGAGTACATCTTCATTGCTTGGTCGTTAGGTTGTATCAAGTTGGTCTTTCTATTCAATTTCCGTACAAATGTCGTCTCTATACTATCCAATAAACCTTCTCCTTTGACAAACTGAGGGAGTCTTTCAAGAGGGATTGCATCACATATGTCTATCTGACTATTGCCACCTCCAATAGGTGTCCATTCAAGGTCAACACTTGAGAAATGATTTCCCTGATTTGGAATGTCTTGCACATGTAGAGAAAGAAGTGATTCCCATTTATTTGGCCTACCCATTCTGAATAATATTAACATGGTTAGTGGACCTCTATCTTGTTCAAATATGTATTTAAAAAATTAAATCTTCTACCATAAATTCAAGAATATAAAAAAACATGGGAATTATTATCATCCTAAAATTCAATTGAACCCAATGAATTTACAAATAAGATCATTTCTCTAAAAATGACTTTTACCACAAAGTCAATTTACAAATAAGATTATATGGGACAATGTTATGATTTGGGATGATGTTTAGATTTTGCATTATAGGTTGGCATGATTTAAACTACACGATTTGTTCCCACAACATAATTTTTACATTAACATGGTGTCTTAATAATAGACCTACTTGTACCCTTAACAATGACATCAATGATCCAAACCAAACATACAATTATTTTATACGATGACTTCAATTCCATTGACACAACACATTATTACTTGGATAAATTTGTGAAATTTCTTTATACACTAACACTCATAAGCCTAGGATTGTAAAGGAAGCTATTGGTATTAATGATGTAGATTCTTGGAAAGAGGCTATGGATGAAGAATTGACAACATTAATAAAAAAAGTAACACATGGGAGATTTATTATATTTTCCAAATGGACATAAAATTGTTGGATATGAACATATGTTCAAGAATAGTAAAAGATAGTAAAAGAAATGAGGCTATTGGTAAAGGAAGCTAGTGATATTGATAGTAAAAGATCCATTAGTGATAGGAAAAGGTGTCTCAACTTTACATTCCTAATGCTCATTTTAATATATTTTCTATTCACTTGCTATTTCATATTCTAGTGAAATTTTGTTCTTGTGGGAGAGTTCACATCCAATGTGGAGGATCCTAATTTTAAGTGTTTTTTGGCCTCACCAATGGGATAGATAAGGATTTTATAATAAAGCATGCTCTCATTTGTACACAATAGTGCATAAATATGAAAAGGAAGGGTAAGGCTTGTATGAAAATTTTCTTTCAATATGTGTTTGTAAATAATTAATAAAAAAGCCTTGAACCTCATCTTATTTTAATGTGAAACTCATATTAGTAATCAAAACTTGAAATCTTAACATATAATCATGAACTAGTTAGTATTTTTCTTTCTTGCATTGCATAATTTTAGAAACATTTGTCATGGATTCAATGTCATAATGAGAATGTTTGATATAATAATAGAATGAGGCAATAAATAATCATGTGAATGCTTGGTCATTCAAGCTTGTTGGAAACAATCTAGCAAATAACTTGTCCTTATGAAAATAAGTAGCATGAATTTTACAAGGATTATAATTCTATTAATGGATTAGATCTACCATTATACTTATAAACATGGTTCTAGAAATCTACTTGGTGAGGGAAAGGGCGAAATACCATATTTTGAAGGATTATGTAATATTCCATTACTATAATCTCTTTTAAAATATTTTCTCATAATGATGGGTGAAGCCGCAATATTGGTTTACAATTGATGAGGAAGGAAAACTCCACAAAATCTATGCATGGCAAAAGAAAACTTAATTTTTAGGGGTTGATTGGGAACTAGGTTCAGTGAACCTCTTAATAATTCCACAAAAGCCTCAAGAAAGCCATATAGAAGGGGTTCAGAACAGGTGAGACGAACCCATTTATCATCTCCCAGAGCCACGGAAAAAAACTTGAGATTTTTGGCATGGGAGCTGGTTTGGGGATGAAAATGGAGGGAATATTCAAAACCCAACTAGAATGCGGGGTATTCCTCAGAGCGAGCTATCAGAATATAATTTTAATATGTTTTGGTTTTGTATGTATTTGTTTTAGTTTTATTAAACATAGGTTTTTCATAATGAAAATGAAGGGTCTACGTTATGCATGTGGAAAAATAGCGAGGATTATAAAAAAATTTGAAAATATGAGTCGCATGAGATATTGAAGTCCTTACGTCCAATATAGGAATTTTTTTTTGAATTTGATATATACAAAACAAGTTATGTGTTATACGATTGGCACTATGTCTAAATTATAATTGGTTTGACTTTGAAATTTTGATTAAGAAAAATATTCAATAAAAACTATCTAACCAAAGTGGAAGCACTATAGATATTGGTGAAAATCTAGAATTGAAGGGTGGAATTTTATCCCTCATGGAAAAAAGTATCGTTATCACCGGTTGGTAGTCACACCTTTTAAAATCTTATTTTAGAGAAAAAAACCGGTTTAATTGGGAAAAAATTAGGAATCCTAATTCCAAAATTTTTAGAAAAAAAAATATTTTTAGAATCTATAGACAAATGTGTGAGACTCTAGTTTGCATCATCTTCAAATTCTTCCACGGTTTGGCAGCTATAGGTGCCAGATGAGATTTAGTTTAAAAATAATTCCCAGGGTATGCGGTTTGGCCAAAAATTGTAAACCACTATTGTGGGATCACCACGATAAATATACCATCTAGATTTTTGAACATACTCATGGTGGAGTACAAATAATGTGAAATATCATGCTCAACATGTCCAATAGCTTGATGTGTAGATAAATCACTAGTACTAGTAGGGGAGGATTTAAGAGATAAATCACTAAATAGTTGCACACAAGCTAAATAAATAATCTAAGATATCTTTACATAGTTCTCTTACTCAATGAATGTATACTCCATGTGTTTTCTCAATATGATATGTAAGAGAAGGTACTCCACAATTACACAAATATATATCATATAAAGGCATAAAAGGATTTGAAGGAGAAACCATTGTTATAAAAAAGGCATATAACATCATGATATGCATGGACATGTCTATGAGACTCCCAAGGAAAGGACACCAAAATGTGAAGAACTATAACTATGTGTAACATTTTTATAAGTCATGAGCATTATCATTAAAAAATTAAGAATTGTCACCATGATAGTCACTTAATATATCATCAATATAGCATGAGCAACATGAATGACAAGAAAGAATACCAATCTTGTATGAAGGTAAAACATGTGTATTAGAGAAAGAGAGACACATGTAGGAAAACCAATAGAGGTAAAAGGAAAGTTTTTTTGAGATGTACACAATATATGCTTACTAGAAAATATCACCACATGAAGGAATATCCCTAGATATATTATGGGAGATGAGATGCACATAATATATGCTTACTAGGAAACATCACCATATGAAGGAATATACCTATATGTATTATGGGAGATTAGGACTAAAGTATCGCCATCTTTTATCTCATGAGATGAAGAATCATGACGAGTCATGGAGATAAATAAAGTAAAATCCTCTAATATAGATGGGAAGGCATGCATAAGTCTAAAAAGGATGGAACATTTCTCAAATACTCTACAATCTTATGCATGAAACATGTAGGATCATTTATGTCATAAAATAAGGAAAAATAATTAAGGATAAAAGGACGAGAATCAAGAAAGAATGAAAATAGCTCATAATCCATGATGTATGCATGAGGGAAATCCCAAAATAAAAATTCTTAAGGATCCATGGTAAATGATATAATAATGAAACTCAATCAATCAAAAGATGGGATGGTGGTGATGGGATATATATAAAATAATGAAAGCCCAAGACTCTAATAAAATCTAGAATAAATGACATAGTAATAAAAATATCAAATCTAAAAATTATAGATATAAGAAAAGTCAAAACCTTAAGGTAAAATTTTAGAAGGTTTTGAGTGTTGGGTTCATTTAAATTTGAGGAAATACAATTCATCTTTGTATGAAAAATTAGGTTTAAGGAACATAACAAGAAATAAAATTGAATTAATCTGATTTCAAGTTACAATAGGTCATATCATAGAAATTAAAAGAAATAAAGATACAAGTTGATTTTAGAATTCAAAAGTTAGCTATCTACTACTTTGACCATAACTTTTGAACTAACTCAAAATCACTTATTCTCAATCATGTCAGAAATAAAATAGAAAAATATATTAGATCATTCTTAAACTTAATTAGATCAAATTCACAAATTATAAAAATAATCTAGATTGTATTAAAAATTCATTAATTTGAACCTTATACACAAATCTAAATTTGTAGTTATGAATATTCTATGCATATAACTCCACAGAAAAATTATATGCCTATAAGTAGAATATACCAAAACATATTTGACTGTCCTATTTTATCATCTTAAGATAAGTAAACTTTCCTTAAATTATTTGAACCTCAACTACTATATTATAAGCTCTATATGGTGGCACTTCCCTAGGGCTAAAAATGGGATTTTAAAATGATACAATTATCTCTTAGGAAAAATATGGATAGGCCAATATGATAAAGAAATAAAAAGAATGCACATTTAGTAAATAATTACCCAAACTAATGTGAGGAGCAGAGATTTAAAACAAAAAAATTAGATAAAATATCATTGGATACCACTTAGGAGAATTTTGAGCTTACAAGCATAGGGACAAAAATACTATTCTATGTCTAGAAGCTATCATAGGATCCCACTCCATGAGGTTTTTGTATTTATCCCTGCAACCTTGACATAGAAGTACTCTTTTCCTACCTATCATTGGATCCTACCCACCACTAGTAAATTTCTCTATCCTAAAACACTATTTTCAAGGCTTAATTTACACTCTTAGAAGATGCAAATCTACCTGCTAATTTGTCCCATTTTAGGTTACACATGACAAATGCAAGTTGACTTCCATCTGGGGTACATATAAATCTACCAAGTAGACATAATTTTACTTAGAGACAAAAGTAATGTGAATAATTGATAGTACTAAAGTGGGTTATTTTATTGATACATATTTAATGTAATTAATGACAAGTTTATATAATTATTTCACCATCTTAATAGGAATCTTTCTAAAGTTTATTTGAATTAATTTTGTCTTGCACATCCAGGACATTCTTTGTTAGTGGCAATGGAGCATATCACAATCCACATAAGCAAATTAATATCATTCTAGTTGGTTTCAAATATGATGTTTGGATAGAGAGTGCTATTATCCAAGCTATGATAGTATTGGAAAATGCATATGACCTAGTGATTAGTGGTGAGTTGGAAAAAGGTTGTCTTCTAAACAAGATCAGTAGTGAGCTAGATAGGGCAACAACAATTTTCCATTCTTAAATTGATTTTGATTTAGTTGCTATCATTATTATCTTACTATTCAACATTGGCATATGTAATGAGCTGAATTTATGTGGAAATGGTACCACATTGAGGAAAGGATGATTAACGACTTTAAGGAAGAAAAAGATAATGGTAACTTGATGTATTTAAATCCTCTGTTTGTGATCAAAGGTTTGCAGATTACTTCTGTTGTTTAGAATTATTTTCCAATTCCAATTGAGGTTTACAGATTACTTTGAGTTTGAAGGTTCTGTATTTAATTTCAATTTTGTGGTCATTTCTAAAAATCATTATATATTGTTGGCTTGGTTGTATCTCATATTATTCCCAGCCGTACCTATGGTTGCAGCTGTATTAATTTGCTGATTTTAGTGATTATAACTGTTAGTCTAGACAAGGCCGTCATAGATGCCCTGCCTCTGTTTGTTTATATATTGTAGTTCGACTATGAAGGTCTGGATTATGTTGTTTGTTTGTGTGTGTTTGAGGAGAATGACAAGGGCAGGCTTCTTCTCAATTGTAAGCACACTTTCCATGTTGATTGCATTGAAATGTGGTTTATTTCCCATTCTACTTGTCTTCTATGTAGGACTAGGGTCCAACCAAAACAACAGACACAAGCATACTTCACATGAGGTGGGAAAAAAGATAAAAATTCTATCTAAATTCAAACTTAAGTGTATTATGAATCAGATAATTATGTAGGATAATGACTAGTTAGGTAGTAAAAAAATTCACACTAACAAGTAGGCATATCTTTTTTATGTTTTTAGGTATTAAACAACTAATCAATTGAATATTATCTACAAAAGCATAAGAAAAAAATTATTTTTTCAACCTCACTAAAGTTAAAATAAGCTAACTTGTAGCTATATGTATGATAAAAACCCCCTCTAAAGGGCTTGCATGGGGATCAAGAGGTTATTGGAGAGAGAAGAGTTTATTCAAGGTTATTGAAAGACGATTATAATGTTTGATTAAGGGAACCCCTATAAATTATAGATAGTTTAATAATATTAAAAATCTCTCCATGTAATAAAAATAAATGCTATCAATTTTTATAAATAGAAAAGTACTCATAAGCTTTGGTTAGAAGGATCCCTATAAACCATGGATAATTTGTTAGTATTATAAATTCCTTCTATATAACAAAAATAATGTTGCTAATATTTTTTCAAGATTATTAAAATGTGCACATAATGTTCAATTAGAAGGATCCCTATAAAACAAAAATAATTTATTGATAATTTTTCTTATATAATGAAGAACAACAATAGCATAATTTTTAAATTTATTTTATAATTTATCTAAATAACTATAAAATTTATTAAAAAAATATTATTAGATATAACTATAATATTTTCTCTTTCAAAAATACCTTTGTTTTCTAAAAGAAAATTGTATTATATTATTAAAAATCATTTAAAATTTACTTAACAATCTCTCTATATAGAGTAAGTAAAATCTTTTAACTTAATTCTCATTTATCATAATATAAGCATCAAGCTTTTCTTTAACAAAGATTGATTACCACTTAAAATATTTACCATGATTCATTGACGTCAAACTTACAACTTGTGCCATATCTTACAACTGGTCCACTCTACACATAAGTCTATATTATTACAACATATATATTCTTTTTACTAAAATTTATAGTTAAAGAATTTATAATTAATATGATATTGTTATATTTGATTAAGAAGAATTATCCATAATAAAAAATATGATATGTTATTTATAATTGTTAAAATTTATTCAATCAATATATTGTAATTTTAATTTTGAATATATATATATATATATCTTTTAAATAATAGTGTGCATTGATTTCAATATATTATATATTTTTAGAATGGATTTAATAATAAACAATTACTACTTTGATTCTAATATACTAGCTATTTAGAAAATGCGCTTCTACATTCACATCTAAATTGATAAAACTACACCCATAAAAAAGAGTGATCATCAAATTAAAGATATATAATTTTTATTAGCTACTATTATGGCATTGATTAAATTAGTTGTATTGTTAAATTCATTTTGTATGTATATACAATAAAATATTATAACAATAAATATTATTTATTAATTTTCCTTGTTTGATTTGAACAGTATTTCACAATTGTGTGTACGATCTTCAACTTTATTCAATGTAAAAAAATAAAAAATTATAACGTTTATCTCATCTAAATTCTTAATTTTTATAGAGAAAATTTGATAAATGAAAAAAAACTCTGACTAAAAAGATGGGATCAATAAAAAAATATTATTAGATATAACTATATTATTTTCTCTTTCAAAAATACTTTTGTTTTCTAAAAGAAAATTGTATTATATTATTAAATGCTATCAAATTAAGTTTAAGCTACTATTAAAATTTAATAGAGAAAATTTATTAAAAGATAAAAAACAATATTGAAAGGAACTAAAAGATATAAAAAACAAATTAAAGGAACCTGGCTGTTCGTTAATGGCAGAAATAAAAGCACAGCACAGACTAGTCGCTCCTGTAGAAATATGAAAATCCCCGTGTATGGAAACAGAAATGAAAATCCAAACGCAAAATGGAGCGAAAAATTTAGGCATACCCTGAATTTAGGTGGGACAGCAATTTAAGTTTAAGCGGCAATATTCACAGTGGTTGGCGAATAAATGCTATTCCCTTAAGTTTAGACTATTAAACCTCCCTAGCAATTGGGATAAATTTAGCGCAATCCTACTGCCGTATTTTCTATCAGCGGACTTGGATGCGACGGATTGCAGTTTGGTGGGTACGGACTAACAATAAAGCAGTTAGTGGCAGGTGTTAGGCATGGCAGGGCATGGGATGTCCATCGATGCATCGGTGCAAATTGTGGCCTCCATAGCTAGAGGGCGATGGGGAAAGTGTAGTTTTAATCTGAAGGCGGTTACGCGATTACCGTGTCATGGGAACAACTTGTCACTTGTCACTGCAGCTGCACGGTCTTCCTCCACCCAAACCTTAATCACCTTAATACCGAGTTGTGAACAAAGTTGGCAATGCAGTAAGAAATAGACTGTAACCATGCGAATAACGCCCAAACGTCACATCCTCCGCAAACGCCATCATCGAAATGCAGCTAGCACTGCACAAGCGCGCCATATGTGAAGCCTTGTCACAGTACCAAGACAATATTAGGTGGTGTTATTAATTTCCGACATCTTGCACTTTTTTTTATATGCTTGCGGGGAGACTTTGCAACTTGACTTGAATTCTGTAAGGTGACGGGCGTGACAGCCCCGTTTCGACTAACCTCAGCTGGCAACCCATGACTAAATTTTCAATGGTTCAGATCATTCTAATCATCTCCCAACCCTTCTCCACCTGAATTGTCAAAATTAACTTGACTCCACTTCAATAGGATACGCTCTCGCATAAATAAATAAATTAAATCCTCACCACATGCAACTGGGAAGAAAACGCCAGCAGTAATATCAGACGACGTAGAATAGAAGTTACTTGATCCCAGTTTTCCTGACTAAGAAGATATTCACAATCACATCATACTTGATTTCGGAGTAATTAAGTGCGCAGTCATCAAATCACGTGTACCCCTACATCCAGGAAACACGCAAATAGAGCACCCTTATCCTATTAAGTCAAAAGTATTTTCCACACGTGGGTGGCTTGGTCAAGCATCCTTCATTTCTTAGGTGTCAAAAAGTAATAAAATAAAACTGTCTGCAATGGTTGTTTTAAAGTTGGCTCTCAGTATTTAAGTCAAGCAGTAATGCACATGGATGGGTGACCGTAGCCAACCTACTTACCAGTCTTATCAGATTGGGTCAAGTTGCATCTTGCCTTGTAGAGCGTAATCCTTACGCAGTCTTCAATGGCACATAAATTTTTAGATACTTTATAACCTTCCTCTTTTAGATAGCTATTAGCACAGCTGGCTGGATGCAGGAGTAGCCTATCTATTCAATGTCCTAACAGTCAGCAAATATTTATGCAGGATGGGACTTCTCTTCTACTCCCTGTATGAGGTATTGTTCTTGGGACCCTACCTACCTTGGGTCTCATTGCGTCTCATTGCTGGGACATACATATATATATATTTTTAATGTTGCACTGTTTTTGGATTAGATTGAGTGAGTGCTTTTGCATCAACATTTTGGATAACACTCCCTGATCCATCATGAGGATGAAAAAGCTTAAAGAGAAAGTGGTTAGTTACAGACCAAGAACAATCTAAATAGAGAAACAAGAGGAGAAGGGGAGGCAGCACAATGACCAATAAAGACGGGACAAGAAAGGATTTTAATTTTTTCTAAATGAACAATAAAAAGAATCAAAACAAGCCAAAAGCAAAACAATAAAATGTTGAAGTCAATTAAGAGAAACAAGAAAATAATAGAATAAACCAAACATTCCATGGCCCATCTAATCATTGCTTAAATCGATAATATTCTTATTGAAAAAAAATAAATGAAAGAACTACTCAGGTAATAAAGAAATTATTAACGTTTGCTCCCAAATCTAAAGATAATATTATTAATTGAAGCAAGTAAATTTATAATAATATTATTCTTGTCTATTAATAGTATTGTTCTTGTTTAATGGAAATAATATGAATGGTAATAGTACGAGGATTGATATTACATTAGGATTTGGATTATGATACTATTATCTAGAAGCTCACTACATGAAATATATATATATATATATATATATATATATATATATATATATATATATATATATATATATATATATATATATCGATATTTCTAAAGTTAAAGTTGAATTAAATAGGCTATTTGGTTTTAATAATAATGATGATGATATTATTAATATGAGATTTAAAAAATATTATAGATTGATTTAAGATTTAGTAATATTATTATTCATCTCATTAAATTCAAGTCATATCAATGAAGTTAACTTGAGAGTTAAATACAAATATTATTTTGAAGCATTTAAGTTCTACTATACATTACTATCATCCAACAACATCTCACAATAATAATAATAATAAAATAATAGTAAAAAACTATTAGTAATTAGTTATCAAAATCATGTTTCTAATATTCAAGTTGTCAATGAATAACTATGTGATTATTGTCGGGATACTGATTAAATAATAACATTGTTATCAAGAGCCAATGGAAATCCTCTAATAATAATGTTATTAATGATACTACAAATAGCATGAAGAAGGAGTATAAGAACATTAGTATGGATGAATTGTGATTAAGTAAAGCTAATACTATTATTAATAATCCATTAGTCAATAACAATAAAATGATGTGCATTAGGAATAATAGTAACATTTTTACTAAACATTTATCGATGATTATTATCAAGATTTTCATAATGATGTCCTAGTAACAACTAATCCATGGTTAAATAATGACAACATTAATAGTAAATTTAATAATAATAATAATAATAACATCCTTGCTAATGTTTGGATTTAATAATAATGTTGTTATTGAAAGGATAATAATCCCACTATCAAAGAGCATTATTACTATTATGAATGTATCCTCAAATGTGTGAACCTTGTTGCATATGCTCTTGTAAGGAGAGCAAACACCACTTCTTTTAGACAACTTAATGAAGGAGCTAAGATGAACTCCATGCACACATCTCTTGTAATTGTA
>VDFB02392290.1:0-67902 GCA_007258455.2 Sequoia sempervirens
TGAATATGAAGATCAACACTACCCTTAGAAAGAGTAAACAAACATCTCTACAAAATATCCCCAATCACAACCCCAAGAGGGAAAGAAACAAAGAAATGGTAGTGACAACACTCCAAAAATTAATAGCACCTAGAACCACCAAGACTGGGAAAACAAAAAAAAAAATCCTACAAAATCACTCCAGTAGCAACAAACATGGCAAAAGAACACCTCTTACATGGAAAAAAACTCAAAACCTCCAAGGAAATAGGATAGGATTCCTACAATCACAACGTACCTCTTATTAGGGAGAAGGAAAACCATCCACAAAGAAAGAAAATTGAAACACCATTGTACCAATCACGACATGTCTCTTCATAGTTGAGAAAAAACCATAGTACTAGTCACAACCGAGAGACAGAGTATAGAATATAGTTGAAACTCACCTCCCTAAAAACCCATGAACCTAAAAGTCACATAGTTAAATATAATAACCAATAAACTCATAAGATCCCATGCTTAGGTCCCATTTTATACAACACAACACAAAGTGGCTAAGTGACTCCCCATTAATTCCATTAGCATTATAATCCCTCTACACTCAATGAGAAGTGTGTGTATGATGTACATACATACATATATACATGCATACACACACACACATACCCAAAATAAATCCATCACATTTGCATATCATCACATATCAACTAATCAATCATATACATCATTTCAAAATCCATTAATAAAAAATAGTCATATCAAATATTATTGAATAAATAATATAAGACATGGCATCCATAATATATCAAATATCATCCATGGAAATAAAGTGTACATCATCCATAAATACTATATGCATCAAAATGTATCAAGCACATCATCTATCACTAGCAAATAGAATAGCATAAATTGGTAGTCTCACAAGATGGGTTATATGAGTGGATGGTTATACCATTCGAATTGTCAAATGCACCTGGGTGATCCCACAATAGTGGTTTACAATTTTTGGTGAAACTGGACACTTAAATTATTATTTTTAACTAAATATTCACATTCGGGCACCTATAGCGGCTAAACCATGAAGAATTTGAAATAATGCAAAATAGAGTCTCGTCACATTTTTTCTATAGATTCTAAAAAAAAAATTTCAAAATTTTTGGAATTAGTTTGCACTTCTTTTTCCATCTCCCATGAAAACTATTTGTTTTCAAAAAACAACATTTTTAAAAAGTGATGCAGACCGTACAACACATAACTTTTTTTCCATGAAGGTTAAAATTGTAATTCTTTCGAATTTAGATTTGTAACTCTGATATCTAGTGCTTCCACTTGGTTAGATAGTTTTTTATTGAATATTTTTTCTTTAATCAAGTTTCAAAGTCAAACCAATTACAATTAAGAAATAGCGTGACCGTATAATGCATAAATTTTTTCTATATATAGAAATTCAATTTTTTATTTATTTTTGGATCAAGGACTTCAATATCTGGTGCACTCATATTTTTCAATTTTTTTTTTTGATAATCTGCTATTTTTCCACACATGCACGACAAAGACTTTCATTTTCGATTAAAAACCTATGTTTAATAAAACTAAAAAAAATACATAATAAAATCAAAACATATTAAGATTATATTCGTTGGATAGCTTGTTCTGAGGACTACCTAATTCTAGTTGGGTTTGTGAAGATTCCTCCATTTTCATCATCAACACAAGCTCTGAAGTGCCAAAATTCAGTGTTTTTTTGTGTCTCAAGGGGGGGAATGAGGAATAAGGGAGGTTCGAGCAAATCCTTAGGGGTTCGAGTGAACCACTAGGGGTTCGCTTGAACCAGGGTTCATTCGAACCCCCCTTTTATAAGGATTTTTTTTTTTCCTTTTTTGGCGGGAAAGCATTAAAGGGTTCACCTAAACCCAGGTTCTAGCAAGCCCCTAATTGGTTCGATTGAACCAATAGGTTTGCACAAACCCCTAAAATCAAGTTTTTTTCCATGCATTCATTTTTTGTGAGTTTTCCTTCCTCACTTCAATTATAAACCACTATTGTGGCTTCACCCTAGTACCTTCATGAGGTTAATGAATATTGTGTTAAAAACTTACATCAATGTTATTTTTTTGCAGTTTTTTTAATGATGTTCTAGTTTTTAGTAAGATTAAAGAGGAACAATTACAACACTTGAGGATCATATTAAATTTTTTAAGAAAAGAGAAACTTTATGTAAATCTAAAGAAGTGTAGACTTATGCAGGAAAGTTTTGTATTTTTGGGATTTTTAATCTTTGTGGATGGTGTCTAGATAGATGCAGATAAAGTCAAAGCAATATTCGAGTGTCCTAATCCAAGGAGATTAAGAGAGGTAAGAATTTTTCATTGGCTAGCCACATTTCATAGTAAATTCATGAAAAATTTAAGTAGTATTGTAGCACCCATAAAAAATTGCACAAAAGGCAAAGAGCTTGTGTGGACCAAAGAAGCTGAGGAGAGTTTAATTTTTTTGAAGAAGAAGGTGATTGAAGCTCCCATATTGGCATTACAATATTTTGACAAGGTGTTTGAAATGAATTGTGATACCTCACATGTAGGTATTAGAGTTTTCCTTAGTCAAGCAAGTAAACCCATAGTTTTTTTTAGTGAAAACCTCAATGATCTAACGAAGAACTTTTATACATATGATTTATAATTTTATGACATTGTGAAATCTTTGAAACATTAGAGGAATTTATTGGTGCCCAATGATTTTATGTTGTTTATAGATTATATTACATTAAAATATCTTAACACTCAAAGAAAATTGAATAGCATGGATGGAAAGTGGGTATCTTTTTTGTAAGGCTACATATTTTTTCTAAATCATAAGGTATTAAAACATAGCCATTTTGTAGATGATTTAAGTAGGCATGTTGTGTTTTTAACAATAATGGAAAATAAAATAACTGGTTTCGATACCCTCAAGGATCTATATAAGAATTATAATGACTTTTGGGTGATTGTCTAAAAGAGTTGAAATATCAAGCAACTACTAACTCAAAGTGGATCAATGGTGAATATATTATGCATGAAGGATATACTTTTAAAGGAAAAGAACTATGTATTCCTGTTGGATCTATGAGGGAAATCATTACTAGAGAGCTTCATAGCAGTGGGTTGGTTGAACACTTTGGCAAGGATGTGACAAGAGCATTGCTAGAAGATAAATATTATTGACCAAATATGAAGATAGATGTAACTAGATATGTGTCAAGGTTTAGGATTTGATAGGTAGCTAAAGGAAAATAAAAATGTATAGTGTTGTATATGTCATTGCTAGTACCTACAAGGAAATGGATATATTTAAGTATGGATTTTTTGTTTGGGTCGTCGAGAACACAATGAGATAATGATTCTATTTTTTATGGTTGTTCATCAATTCTCCAAGATATCTTATTTTATTGCTTACAATAAAATTAGTAATGTAATTAGAGTGACAAAATTATTAGACTACATGGTGTCCCAAGGATTATCACCTTTTATAGAGATAAACATTTTTGATTTATTTTTTGAGGACTTTATGGAAAAGGATGGGGAATAAGCTACAATTTAGTAGTCTTGACCACCCTCAAACAAATGTGTGGATAGAAGTTGTCAACCAAAGTGTGGAAAAATTATTGAGTTGCATCATTGGAGATAAGTCATAAATTTATTTTTATCAAGAATCTTAAGGGGGTTTTAATTTTTCTAAAACTACCAATTAGTGATAGAATTAGTGATGATGGGGAAGCATATCAAAACAACATAAACAATTACAAAGAGAGGTGAAGAAAAAACTAGAGGAGAGTAATGATAAATACAAAACTATCTGAGAAGAGAATAATTTACCATATGAATGTACAAGTTAAAGTATAAGAAAATTCCACCTTGCAATATTGTTAGAAAATTAAATGATAATACCTATGAAGTGGAGTTACCAAACAATTTGGATATTTCTCATGTGTTCAATGTTTATGATTTATATGATTTCCATGGTGAAGATAATAATGAATATGTTGCAAGATACGTGATTGGGAGTAGCATATTTTGAGCAAGCCAAGACAAAATATTGCACAATTTCTAGATAAAAAATAATTTCCACTTGATAGGGTCAATACAATAGGTTTTTGGTATAGTGGGAAGGATTAGAAGCAAAAAATAACACATGGATTATAAAGTGGGAATTGAAGAAGCTTGATCAAGACAAGTGGCAACAATTTGAAGATGGGTGAAATCACAATACTATGTCTCACTTTTTACCCAAGATGGACATTTACATCAATATTTTTAACTGAATCTTCATCTTCTGATACCAATAGTAGCTAAAGCATAAAGAATTTTAAGATGATGTCAACTAGTGATTTGTGCCAATTTTTGTGTTGATTCTATTTTTTTTTTTTGAATTTTCTAAAATAAATCATGAATATTTCAACATCTCCTTTAATAACTAGTTTTAGACAGAAAACAACATTTTTCAGAAAGTAACGTTTGTGTCGTACAATATAACTTTTTTTCTATAAAGTATTAAATTCTAAGTTTTGGAATATAGATTCTCAACATCAATATATAGGGAAAGGATACTTTTTCATATTTTTTTGTTGCATTTTTTTTTAAATTAATTTTTGAAGTCACTATAACTATAATTTGGACATACGTGTGTGTCATATAACCTAAATTTTTGTGTATATAATGAAATCCAATTTTTGATTTTCAGGTGTAACAAGGAAATCAATATCTAGGGAATGGGTATTTTTGGAATTTTTTTTACAATGGTTTACTATTTTTCCACCTCTGCACAATAAAGAGCTTGATGTTCAAATAAAAACCTATGTTTAGTAAAAACTAAAAATTAAATACATGATAAAATGAAAATATATCAAACCTATACTTGTTGGAAAGCTAGTTTCAAGGGCTACAATCTTGAAAAATATAATGTTAAAATGATGTTATTTAATCCCTCAAAAGGTAAATAAAAAGTATTTTTTTTCCAACATTTTGATAGCTGTGAAGGAGACCCCATTGTGGGTATGATTTAATACTATGGGGGTTCTATCCAAAGGGGTTTTCTCTAAGAGGGTCTTAACTATACATCTTCAACTAAAACCCTTTAGATGGAGCCTCTCAAGACTTAAATCATTATTTTTTCTAAAAACGGTGATTTCACGCAAAAATTAGCACATCCCAAAAGTGAGACATAGTATTGTGGAAACACCCAGATAATAACTTGCAAGAGTTGTGTTCTTTTCAACTATAGGAGAATGATGGAGGGACTTTTGGAGGTCATAACTTTTGATTCAGATGCCCATTTGGGATTAGATTTTATAAGGATATATGTCATGAGGAGTTTTTTGGATTTTCATTGAAGCTCGGCTTGGTAGGTGGCCATTTTGATACTTTTTTAGGAGAAAAATATTTCATTTGGGCCCTCAATTTCAACTTTTATTATTCTTTCCAAGTTTTTAGAAAGTTGTTTTTTCTAATAACTTGGAACTCATATTTCCAATTTAAATTGTAAGTTGAGAATTTGTGTCACCATAGTGTTAGGAATTTTTTTTGGAAAATTTGAGTTCAAATGGATATGTATGAAAAATTACTAAAAATGGAAAATATGAAAATTGTTAAAAACTACAAAAAATGGTAATTTTTGGGTTTTATTTTGTTTTTTTCAAATTTTTAGATATAAGGTATTCTCTTTTAGTTGTAGGGGTTGAATTGGCAAAGAGTAATGAAGAGTTTAGTGATTTTACTTCTTGAGTTTCAACTTCAATTTATCTGGAAGTAATGGCTTCTTTGGTTCTTTAGTTTAGTTACATCGAAGATCCATTCTTAGGATTGCATGTAATCTCTCAAGCCATTAGGTTATCCCAAGTGGCATAGTATGATGGATTTAGAGGGATGTTGGTACCTGGGAAGTAGCTTAGGAAATACAAAGGGCCATGCTGAAAAAGAATTGCTTTTCCTCACATTCCTAAGGAATGTGATAGAAGGGAATAATAGAAATTAAATTGCTTTAAGGGAGTAACCTAGGATCAATAAGTTCAAAAAACCTTCACAAATGAGCAAAAAAAGTGTACAGGCTATTTCACCAAATAAGGAATTGATAAAATGAGATAATTTACACAATGTATAAAGTTCCTTAAAAAGGAATGAAAGGTAGGTGACAAGTAAGGAACTTCTCAACATGGGAAAAACTACCTAAATAACAAAATGCAAAATTAATGAACTAATCTACCTAATTTAAAACTTAAATGAATATGTATTTACTTTAACACCCCCCTTAAGTAAAACTTAGGGAGAATGAATGCAATATATGAAGATGTAATATGGGTATTAGCTACACAACCATTTTAGGTACCCATTTACAATGAAAAAAGAAATCTCTCCAAACTGGAGAAAAGGAGAAAAATATTGTGAGGAAAAACCCCTCTCCAAAAGAGAGAAAATAAATTAAAAATGATGCATGTATGGAGGACTCAATCACACCTGCCAAGGACTACATACATCCCATAAGAGGAAAAGAGAGAGACTATATATCCCCCCCATAATGTGTAATCACCTACAAAATTGGTAAGAGCCTAATGAAAAAACATGATCCAATGTTGAAAAACAACTTATCTCCCTTTTAGAAGAAATAAAACCAAATACAAATGTAGGTGTGCTTCACAATGAAGTATGAATATGTATGATTATTTATCTCAAATCTTCTCATGTGTGGCCAAGACCTTCAAAAATGATGCCAAAAGCCAATTAGGAACATGCCCAATCACAATAGAAGATGAAAAATAAGGTACCACTAAAAACTAATCTTGAACAATATCCAAAGAATGAAATGGGGTGACAACAGTTGTACCACAACTATGTTCATATAGGAGGTATATACCCTCAAATGTGTCCTCCAAATATGAAATGTGAGATTCTATGAACACGAAACCAATGTCCAACAAATATGAATCCCAATCAGGAAGAAAATGAGATACTGGGGTGATGAATCACTAGATGTGTGCAATGAATCATCAACACAAAATGAATGATCCTACAATACATGAATGATAGGAGTATCAATCAATGACTCTTCATAATGAATCATTGAATGCGAAGGTATATCAACTATCTTTGATGGAGAAGAAGGAGCATCTGAAGAACCCTCGTCATCCTCATCTAAAGACTCAAAGTATTCCAAAACTTCAAACTCCTGCATAATAGCAAGATGATAGGGTAGTATCCTACCTGAAAAGTGAAGAGGCACAAGATAGTCTAAAACATGATCATCTAGGAATGGATAAGTATCAATATATCCATGCATTTCCCATATTTTAATCCAAACAGTATGAGGACACTCAAAATAATCAATAACATCCAAAGTGGCATCATCAATGTGCATTGTAATAACTCCTACTACATGATCTCTTTTGTGATTCCACACAAACTTCTTACTATGAGTACCAAGAAGGGGAACAAGATTGTTTAATATGGAAAAAGATGAAGCCATGTGAAGTGATTCAATATACCATCTCTCCATTGTGTATAATTCCCCTCTTCCAACATAATTAAAATAGGATGCAAAGAAAACCCCATAATCAATTATGACAAAACTTCAAAAATATAGAGACTATAACGTTCACCAACAAATAGAAAGTCCCAAATACTACAAATGAAGGCAAAAAAAATATCAAACTTAAATGGACTAAGAGAACCACCAACCAACAAAATATGATAGAAATTTCTCAACCACTGTAGAGGTGATGAAAATACGTTTCCATTGATATATGGTTTGTGAAAATCGACCTCTGTTTGCAAAAGATATGCAAAAATGAAAAAAAGGCATATAAAGGCACTTCACAAGCATGAAAAAGCACTGATGGCTCAATTCTAGTTGCCATGTGACCATATCCTTGAGTAGAGGAAAAAATAAATAGGGCCCCTTAAGGTTGAATCAACAAGTTACAACATAGGAAAGCAACCATCACCAAGTCAATATCAAGCATCACACACAACCTTTTCATCACAATATTATGAGCCTTACAACCAAAAATCACTCTAAAATGCTATTTGAATAGCAAAACTTCCTTCTACATAGCAAATGTGGGATTAAATTTCCTCAAAAAAACTTCAAAGGAAAATTGGGTCCCACTTCTTCTATTGCGCAAAGAAGCCCTTCTATCATAGACAAAAGGACCCTTTGTTTGACATGGCATTAATTCATGATAAAATGGACTTAATGAGGTCTTAATCTAGTGCTATGAGGCATTTTATGCATCCAAACTAGGTCTTGGACACTTACAAATCAAATAACATGCTTTTTAGTGATTTCTTGTAAAGGTGTTGTAAAGTCTTGTAAAGGAATTTCACGCTTTTCTAGACCTAATAAACCTTTCTCTCTAATTCAAAATTATAAAATGTGTTTAATAACATTATTACTTCAATGCAGAAGGCTCTTAACTTAAAATTAATGATAAACTAGTGTAGTAATGTGTCTTGCACATTCACATTGGTTTTTGCATCCTTCTAGGTTATGCAGACCTAATTTTAGTGTTTTCAAGTCTATTTAATCACACTTTCACATTGATTTATGTTTTCCAATCCCTATTTAAAATTTACATTACCACTAATAGGTGCTAATTAACCCATCTTGCGCATCCCAAGGCTTTAATTGATCCAATACTCAACAAGATGGAATTTTAGAACTTATTTCCTAATTCCTTGGCTTCTTAGGTGTCGAAATGGCCCCTGTGGGACCCATGTAGGTGGGACCCATTCACCATGTGTGGTGAATGAGTCCTATCTGGCCTCATTTGGACCTTTGAGTGGGAAATAAAGTGAAATTTGAATTAATTTTTCTTCATGTCAGCCTATGATGAGGTATAATTAGGATACTAAGGCATAATTGTGTATAAGTTTTTTTATCCTCATTTTGCATCAAACAACTCATTTTTACATCTTTCATTATTAATTCATCTTCTATCTTCTCATCCAAGTCAAGCAAGTTAAGGTTTCTTCATTAGAAGTCTTCAAGTTACCTTTCTAGAGCATTCAAGTGCTCAATATCCCTCCATTATTGTAGAATTTCAAGATCAAATCATCATGACAAGTTAATCATAACCATTTTTGCATGTTTCATTACTTTATTTCATCACTTTGGTTTAATTACCTAAAGGGGTTTGACCAATAAAACCCCCATATCCTAACCTCCAACACTTTTTACCATTTTCATGTGTTTTTTGTATGCAGATTTATCAAGTGGAAAGGTGAGAAAAGGTGTAAACATCTCATCAAAGTCATTTAAGGTGTTTCAAGCCCTATTTCAAGCTTTGAGAGAGTCTATAGGTCCATTTTTCTAGATTCAGATCCAAAGATTCATCAAAAAAAAGAATTGCAGATCCTAAGCCACAAAATCTAATCCAGATTTCTCTATTTTCTAGAAGAGGACTCATTCACCATTGATGGCTAATCATTTCCATTTCTAGTCTTGAAAAATGATTTCTGTTGATTTGGATACCCAATTCCCTGAGACTAGTTTTGACACTTTTTGGAAAAAATAGGAATAATTCACCATGCATGGTGAATCAGTCCTAGTGAGAATTTTTGGTGTCTTCTAAAAGTATTCATAACCTCATTCTAGCCTCTTCTAGTTTCCAGGTTCATATCTTCAAATGCATTATTTTCTATTTCATTTTGTTTACATTCCTAGTCAATTTATTTGAATAAACATTGTGTTTTCCAACACTTTTACATTAGGCTAGAATACATTTTTTTTGCATTTCCATTAAGCTTCTAGCATTCAAAGACATCCCCACACACACTTCACATCCATTTCCCATCTATTAATACACTAATCTTGATTGAAACATTGTGCATTTTGGTCCATCCTTCTCCTTTTAGGTGAAATACCCTAAGAGAGCCAAAGAAGGATTTGGGTACCAAAATCCTTCATTTCATTTTGGTGAACCTGCTATTTGAATCCCTTCTTTTCTGATTTTGGATTCCATTAATCATCCTATATTTTCTTGCATTGAATTTTGCATTGGTTAGCTTGCATTCTAGGATTTCATTTTTGCATGGGTAAAAGTGCATAATAGGTTGCATTTTTGTATCTTTCATGATTGAATAGCTCTAAAGTTCTATTTTTTTTATTTATAACTACATCATAGCACTTAGAACCATCAAAATTAGTTACAAATTTTTGAAAATTTTAAAAAAAGTCCATATTGGGACTCATTCGCCACCCTAGGCGAATCAGTCCTTTTTGACCCCTGAAACAACATTTTCTAGACCTCAAAATTTTGTTCTTAGGCTTCTGTTTGATTCCTTCACTTATATATATATATATATATCAATTTGTTACATTTCTGCAACATGCATTTCATGATCTTTAACATAAATTAGCTCATTTAATGCATTTTTTAAATTTCACTTTTGGATTTACAACATTTCATCTTTTAGATTATTGCATATCATAATCAAAATAGTACTTTTTTTAAAATCTAAAATGGTGCATTGCGTCCTATGTCTTTCAATTGCATTTCGCATAGCTTATCATACATTTAAATCATTAGCAATAAGCATTGTTTACATTCATGGCATTTATACTCTTGCAAGTTCCATTTTCAACTCTATTTCATAGTCCTTTTAGATCAACTTGTGTTGAGGAAACATTAGCGCATATAAACAATCAATCACAGAACACATCAAATGATCTAATCAAATAAATGATTCAAATTCAAAACAACATCTCATCCAAGCCCTTTAGTAGTGATGGTTTCACAATGTTAGATGAAGCCTTAGATGACTTCCTCTCTTCTAAATAATCCACTAAAGCTTTTACCCAAAAGGATTCAAGCATCGATAATCATGATAATCATTATTTTTCTTCTCCTGATATCTCTCCCATTGGTGGTGAAGGTATCTTGATGTAAGAAGACACCATCATTGAAGATCATGAAAGTATTTATTGTCTTCTCCTCCTACTTGAAAAATAATTATGACACACAGAGATGAAATGATTGCTCCTACCTTACCGAGTCCTAATATAGATGAAAATCAACAATTTTCTTCGCCTAATATCTTCTCTACATTGTTAGAAGATACCATTGGTGAAACTTCTAAAACACTTATTCCTTCATTCCTTGAACACAAAATTCCAATCATTAGTAACCATAAAACTCTTAGTTATCCTTCTCTTGATGCCTTTCCTATGAGCGATGAAGCTATCTTTCCTATTGTAATTATGACATGTGATGAACATATTAGCTCTCCTCCTATGGTCAATGCTATGGAACATAAGAATGATATCATAGTGACAACCGACAACCAAATATAGTCTCCTATCCTCACTTTTTCTACTCCAACAAATCCAACCCTTAATCATCACCCTTTGCAATCTCAAACTATACCTAATCTCATTCTTCCAACTCATTGTCTTCGTGATTGTCCTTTCATAGCCATCAACCCATCCATCAACCCCTCACTTAGTATTCATACTATCAACAACCAGTTTTCCATGAAACCTTTACCTTTGTTACATCCTAAATCAATACATAAGTAACATTAGTTGCTGCTCCTTGCCATGTAATGGTTTTAGGATCATAGTATTCTCATTATTACATGTTTCACATCCCTTACAAGGGGTAGCATACCATCATCCACTAAAGGCTCACCTTCATCTTGTACTAAGTGGGGGCAAAGGGTTCAATAACCTTATCCCTATATTTCACTTGTCATCATCTCTTTCAACTACTTGTTAACTTTTTGTGAACATATAAAAGCAAGCTTGAGATGTGAATGCCATGTCTTAAGATTGAATCGCATGTTACATACTTCTATTTTTTAAAATGACATAACTTATCAAAAACATATGATTTGGAATAGGGCTTTTCAAATAATCTCTCATGTTCTTCTCTTCTACTTTAAAGAAATTTTTCACAGCAATGGTGTTAGCAACCACTTTAAAGTAGGGGGGCATACAATACCATAATTCATTTGTATTCTTGGTTCCTAGTGTAACATTGTCATTTATGTGATGTGTTTGTCACTTTCTGGATGACATTGGGTGTGATGTCCTTCAAAAGTGTGATCTATCTCAACATATTACATTCCTCTTGGTGGCCTCATGTGATGCACTGCATCATCTAAGTTGTGAGTATACTATTCTTTGATTGGTCATCACTTGGAGACATTAGACATAATGTTCCCTAAGTGACTGACCTTGCATGAACTGAACAAGGATCCTTTGAACATATTTCATTCTCTTACATTTTACATTTTACATTTTTGCATTTTTACACTTTTACATTTTTGCATTTCTTTTTTCCACCTTGCATAAGACAACTTGCATGACTGTGACCAGTACCTTTCCTCTTTGTTCATGAGCATTTTCCTTGTGGCACCTTGTTCAAGTTATCAGGTGGTATAATATTAACATGGTTGAGCAGGAAGCCCACCTAGTGGCATGACTTTTCCCCATAGCCACTTTTTTGTTTGTGAGTGCATACCAACTAGCGTATGTAGCTTACCCTTTTGAGCCTTCTCACCCTACAAGAAACTAGTTTTGTGGCCCTAGAGTGAGTATACCTTTTTCCTTTCTCATTCGGAAGACAACCAAGAAGTTTCTTCATCCTAGAGTGAGTAAATATTTTTAACCTCATCTTTTTGTTCTTTAATTCTTGTCATTGCATGATTTAGTATCTTGATGGTTGACTTAGGATCTTTGATCTTGGGAGCTTGGCCACCTCATCTGATCTTTTTCATTCTTTTTCATCTACATCCATGCATGAGGATCTCTCATGAGTGTCTACTTTAGTCTGAGTTTAAAGTAAGTTCATCCTCTCACTAAAGTGGGGGCTAAATGTGTTGTACAAAAAAGGACCCTTTACTTGACATGGGATTAATTCAGGATAAAATGGACTTAATGAGGTTGTAATCTAGTGTTGTGGGACATTTTATGCATCCACACTACATCTTGGATTCTTGCAAATAAAATAACATGCTTTTAACGACTTCTTCTAAAGGTGTTGTAAAGTCTTGTAAGGGAATTTCATGCTTTTATATACCTAATAAGCCTATTTATCCCTAATTTAACATTATAAAATGTATTTAATAACATTATTACATAAATCTATAAGGTTCTTAACTTAAACTTAATGATGAACTAGTGTTGTAATGTGTCTTGCACATTCACATTGGTTTTTGTGTCCTTCTAGGTTATGTCAACCTAATTTCAGTGTTGAAAAGTGTATTTAATCACTCTTTCACATTGAAAAATGTGTCCCAAGCCCTATTTAACATTTACATCACCACCAATAGGCCCTAATTAACCCATATTATGCATCTTGAGGATTTAATTGATCAAATACCTTACAAGATGGCACTTTAGACCTTATTTATTAATTCCTTGGCTTCTTAGGTGTCGAAATGGCCCCTTGTGTGACCCATTTTCCATGCATGGAAAATTAGTCTGATCCAGGTGGGACCCATTCACCATGTGTGGCGAATGAGTCCTATCTAGCACCATTTTGACCTTTGAGAAGAAAATAAAGTGAAATTTGATTTAATTTTGCTTCATGTTAGCCTGTGATGAGGTATAATCGGGATACTAAGGCAAAATTGTCTAAAACTAAGTTTTTTTATCCTCACTTTACATCTAACAACTCATGTTTACATCTCTCATCACTAATTTATCTTTTATCTTCTCATCCAAGTCAAAAAAGTTAAGTTTTCTTCATTATAAGTCTTCAAGTTAGCTTTCTAAAGCATTCAAGGGCTGAATCTCCCTCCATTGTTGTAGAATTTCAAGATATAATCACCATGACAAGGTAGCCATCTCCATTGTTGCATCTTTCATTACTTTATTTCATCACTTTGGTTTAATTACCTAAAGGGGTTTGACCAAGGAAGACCCCCATATCCTAACCTCCAACACTTTTTCCCATTTGCATGTGTTTGTGTATGCAGATTTATCAAGTGGAAAGGTGAGAAAAGGTGTACACATCTCATAAAATTCATTAAAGGTATTTCAAGCCCTATTTCAAGCTTGGAAAGAGTCTACAGGTCTAGTTTTGTAGATTCAGATCTGAAGATTCATTAAAAAAAAAATTGCAGATCCTAGGCCACTGAATCCAAGGCCACTAAATCCAATCCAGATTTTTCTATTTTATAGAAGAGTAATAATTTTTTATTGATGGAGAATCAATACCATTTCTAGTCTTAAACAATTATTTCTTTGGATTTGGATACCTAATTCCCCAAAACTAGTTCTAACACTTTCTGGTAAAAATAGGACTAATTCACCATGCATGGTGAATCATTACCAATGAGCATTTATGGTGTCTTCTACAAGTATTCAGAACCTCATTCTAGCCTCTTACAGCTTTCAAGTTCATATCTTCAACTGGGTTATTTTCTATTTTAGTTTGTTTTCATTCCTAAATAATTTGTTTGAATACATATTATGTTTTCCAACACTTTTGCATTAGGTTAGAATACATTATTTATTTTGCATTTCCATTAAGTTTCAAGCATTTAAATACATCCCCACACACACTTCACATCCATTTCCCATCTATTCATACATTAATCTTCATTGAAACATTATCCATTTTGGTCCTTCCTTCTCCTTTTAGGTGAAATACCCTAAGAGAGCCAAAGAAAGATTTGGGTACCAAAATCCTTCATTTCAGCCCTAAATGAAATATTTTAGGAAAAATTTATATTTAATAAAGTTTGAAAAAAAGCCTCGATGTGAAAATTCACACCTTTGCAAGAAGAGATGCAACCTTTCAAGCAGCAAAGGGAAAATCAATCTACAAAGAGGAAAATCACTCCTCTAGTGAAAAATAATGCCTCCACACAAGGAACGATGCCTTCAAAAGAATTACATGCCTATTCTCCAACGATTCACACCCAGCCAAAAACCCATGGGAGGTGGTGCCAACAAAGGAGTAATCAGGTATGTAAGGTAAAGAGTGTGGCTGAAAAGAACTGATCACAACCTTCTCTGAATAGAATAACCATACCCTCCAAAAAAAATGAATTACACTACAAATAGCAGATCAAATTTTTTGGCTAATGAAGAATGCTTGTGAGAAGTGTTGTGTAGAAAGGAGCAAAAAATTATAGCCTCTTCCAAGTTTCAGCATCTTCCAATGAAGTCAGGATTCTTGAACTAAAAAATGTTCCCTCTCAAAATACAAATCACGACCTGTCAATAGATATTAAGCCCTAAGTGTGGCTTTCAACTGGAGAAATCATTCCTTTCAAAGAACTGGAGATCACATCTTTTCAACCAGGAAAAAGAAAAATGTCAAGCCTCATTTTGGAAGGTGTGCCTTCAAAGATTCATAGACAAAAAATGCCTCCAACAATCATTCCTCCAGATGGGATACAAGATGCTGGAAAAAAATCGTTGCCTCTTAATCAATTGGCCTCAAGGAGAAAAATGCCATGGTCCTTCATGAGTCTCTTGATTAAGAATCACATCCTTCTAAATCAAATGGGTTGTAGATAAATCTTGGCCTTTAGATGGAAAATTGTGCTAGGATCACAATTGCATTTACAGTCAAACATAAATTAGGTAACTTTGAAATTTTTAAAAAATTTCAAAACTCAGAATAATCAAATCAATCTCAAAACTTCGGTGAAAACTCTCAAGAAGGAGTTGCAATGGGTGTCTCTGATATCATGATAGAGCGAATAACCCAGGATCAACAACTACAAAAACCCTTCACAAATGAGCGAGAGAAGCGCATAGGCTATTTCACCAAATAAGGAGTGGATAAAATGAGATAATTTACACAATATAAAAATTGCTTTAAAAAGGAATGAAAGGTAGGTGATGGTTGAGGAACTTCCCAACAGGGGAAAAACTAGTTGAATAACAAAATGCAAAATTAATGAACTAATCTACCTAAGTTAAAACTTAAGTAAATATGTATTTACTCTTAACATTTTGAAAGGGGGACCCACACCCCTTCAAAAAATGAGAAGAGTTATGAGAGGAAGGGACAAGGTGGGTAGAAATAAATGGAAAGGGGGTTATCCTTTCTTAATTATGAGATAGGAATGTAGAAATTATTAGGAAGAAGATTAGATAGGTTCTTAGCATTAGGATTAGGAACAAGTGGACATAATGGAGGATGGGATATGAGGTGAGAGGAAGATAGGAATTAAATAAAAAAAAAATCCTATTTCGAGAAAAAGGGGATTTGGGACTTAAATTAAATAAACAAAGGTGTTCATTTAATTTAATAGATGAATGTAACACCATAGTCTATGATAGGAATATTAATTGCATTAATTACCTTAGGATAGGACTTTAAAAATAGATAAATTAATTTATCAAATTTTATAATTATGCCCATGGGTCTATAAATCTTTGTATAATGGAGTTTCTAGGTTTTAAAGGGTTTCTAGAGATAAATTCATAATGTTGGTCTCACTTGTATTATCATTATGTGATTATAGTTGTGAATAGTCAAAATCAAGTAGAAATGGCCCTAAAATACACTAGAAGAAAAGGTAATCAAATGAAAGAAAAAATATAAGATAAAGATTGCAAAGTAGATTTTCTTTCACATCACTATAATATACTTTGAGAAATAGAAAAACTATTCTTATATTATTTTGAGTTGATAGTAATTTAGTTATATATATATATATGAACCACAACATCTCATGCACTATTATAGAATGTACTATCTTATCAATATTAAATAATATAAAATCATCTTTAAGAGATGCCTTATTAATAAATCTACAATGCATGCAAACATCAATTCATCCATTAAATTTATCTAATGGGAGAATATTCTAGGTCCATAATTAGTAGTCAATAGGTCTACCAAAGTTATTTTTTATAGTGAAAGTGATACATAGAGGAGAGGAACTAGTGGTTATGTGGGATAACTTTACAAGCATGTAGCTCACCACATCAACCATAAATATTTTTACCTTTAACCTCTCTATTTACCTCTCTTTCTTATTGTTCCAAAACAACTTTAAATGAAATGAATGAAAATGTGGCCTATTTTGAAAATATCAGATATATCATCTTAACATGTCCCTAAATAACTCTAAAAGGGCAATGCCATTAAAGTCTGAAATGAACGAAAATGTGACCTATTTTGAAAACGTTAGAAATATCATATTCTTAGTGTCCCTAAATAATTCTGAAAGGGCAATGTCATTAAAGTCTAAAATGAACAAAAATATGACCTATTTTGAAAATGTCAGAAATATCATTTTAATAGTGTCCCTAAATAACTCTGAAAGGGAAATGACATAAAAGTCTGAAATGAATGTTAGTAATATCATCTTCTAAAAGGAAAATGTGATAAAACAATGATTGACAATGAACATAAGAATTTAAATAAAGTGAAATGGCATGTGGCGAATGAACATCGGGGAGTGCAGTAGAAAACAAAATTGAACTTCCCTGTTTGGTGTGCTGCTACCTAGAGATTGGGCATTGAACGTCAGGGAGTGTATTAGAAAATAAATGTGATGATTCAAGAAGGAAAACGGCCTTCTAATTGAATGGTAGGGGAGAGGGCCCAATAGTCGTGCGGGGTCCAATAGTCATGCACCCAATCGTGAATATAATACCCAATAGTCATTTATATAATGTCCAATAGCTATGATTTGACTACCCATAATTAAACAAAATGTATTCTTTTGATCTAAAAAGCAACCAATCATGTGATACCACATTAGCGCTCAACTACTCATGCTGTAATGCACGAGAATTGGTCTCACTATTTGTTAGGGCATTTTTGGACACCATGACAAAAATGCATGTTGATGTGGCATCATATTTGATGATGTGGCCCTGAAACCTTAGTTATAAGCAGAGAACTTGCCAAGTAAGTTGCTGTAAAAAATTGGGAGTGATTTGAAATTTTGACGTAGGATAATTAGAAGTGTGAAGTTAGGGTGCACAACTACTGGGCCCTCTCCCCTAGTTGACTTGTCTATCTCCCTGAAGTGAGTGGTGTGGCATTGAACCATACTAGATAGTGGTAGATTCCGTTGTTGGGAGACAGTCTCGTTGATTCCCTGCCACCAGTTGAGATAACACATACATAATTCTAGGGGAAACCGTACTAGCTAATGACAACCTATGACATTCCTGAAGGTCTGACAATTATGGCAGCTGACATGCTATGGACCTACTCACAAAATTTAATAGGCTACATAGCCTGCTCCCAAGTAACAGGGGTAAAATTGTGGGAGTTTTTGTTTGTATTAATATTAAGTACCATCCATATTTTATAAATATTTCTTGTACCTAATGAAGAAAAAGATGAGTAAATTGTTAAGTGATTATTAATTTATTTACTCATCTTTTTCTTCATTACAAGAAATATTTATAAAATATGGATGGTACTTAATATTAATACAAACAAAAACTCCCACAGTTTTACACCTATTACCTGGGAGCAGGCTATGCAACCTATTGAATTTTGTGAGTAGGTCTGTAGCATGTCAGCTGCCATAATTTTCAGACCTTTAGAAATGTCATGGGCTATCAGGAAAAGATAAGGACACCAGGCTGCTATAGGATGTCTAACAGACCATTAACGTAGGCCATGGCATGACAGCCCATCGAATGGGCATTCTATTTTGTAGGCTGCATAGCCAGTGCCGTAATGGGATGTTGTTGTCAGTAGAAGGGCAAGTGAATGAATGGTGGTTCTGAATGCATTAGCTCCCATCTTATTAACAAAATCTCCCTCTCATTTATCTACATCATTATTAAAGTTTTGTTTGATATATTAATTATTGAAATATCTTTCTTATTATTAAATCTATTGGTTGAATTCATGTTTACATATTAGTAGACGTCTCGTATAGATTAGTTTATGTTGTCTAATATTGATAAAGTTATAGATTCTATAGTAGAACATGACATGTTGTGTGTTTTATGAATAATATTTTAAAATATGATTAAATTCGTCTTAACCTCAAATCAATATAGGATTAGTTTTACTACTTCTTAGTATATGTTTTAGTAATGTAAAAAAAATCTACTTTGCAATATTTATCTTGTATTTTTACATTCATTTTATCATCATTTTTTCTAGTGTGTTTTAGACTCATTTCCACATGCCTTTGACTATTCAAACTATAATCATATAGGGATAATACAAGTTCTCCCAACATTAAGAATCTATTTTTGAACACCCTTTAAAGTATATAAACATCCCTATATAAAGACTTGTGCACCCATAGACATGAGTGTCCAATTTTGAAATGTAAAAAGGTAATATTTCATGCTCATTCATGCCCTAAATTTTACTACATTTTTTAAGTTCATTTGCCCAAAATAATTGTATCTAGGTTCATTGATAATATTTTTATCTTCCAATAACTATTTTGCTAAACATTGTTGCACACAACACCACCGCATTTACATTAGGTCTAAAAACAAAACTTGATTTCTGTTAGATATTTATGAAATTGAGTTTCCATGAGTTGTCAAGGCCTAGGGTTTCAAATGCAACAATGAACAAAGTTCCTTCAAACTTCCTTTGATCCTCTTCAACCTAAGATCCACATATTCATAAAGAGAGGAAAATGTTGTGACATATAGGGGTTTGCCTCAGTCAAACCCTGTGTAAGTGTTCTCAGTTCCACAATAGCAATGTCAATGGATAAATGATAATTGAAAGGGAGGAATGATGAATGAAAAAATGCTACAACTCACCACCCTTCAATGGATCCCTTGAAGGACTAAATTCATACATGTCACTTCAAATATGTTGGATCTTGCTTGATATATTTTCTTGAATGCTTGAATGTTTGGATCATTTGGAGACCTACAAAAGTGTTAGCCTTCACAAAACAATGACAACATGAACATACATAAACTTTGACATGATGGTAGATCTTGAATTGTTGCAATAAAACTCTAATATTTGCTACTGTTGAAAACATTGCTTGATCATAAGTTCTTCAAATTTTCTAGTTCATGAGTGTTGCCAATTGTTGTTGTTAGATTTGAAATGATGTGATAAATAGGTATTTATAGGCATTTATTCAATTTCCCAAAAATTAAATCCTAACAACCTTGTTTAGGTATTTGAATTTCAAATTATAAACTCACAATTGACATATTTGAATTTGGATCCAAAATAAAGGGACATAAGTTCCCTAAGCACCAATGTCCTAGCCCAATTTTTGAAGTTTTAAAGAGTTAAAGAAAAAGTATTAAATAGGAGCATTTGTTTTATGCCTACAAATTATCAAAAAAATATTTAAAATAGTTTGTGGAATGCATAATTTAGAATGTTGAATGTTTAATTAGGTCCAAAAACTTAAAGGGGAGAAAATCATATTGTGAAATTGTCAAGGGTGACAATTTATGATGCTACATTTAACCACTACTTTAGTGAGTATGAACTTACACTCAGACTCACACTAAAGTAGAAAATTATATGTCAAGAGTGGTTCAAATGCACAAATGTTGAAGAGATGGGACAATAATGAATCTAGGGAGATGGCCAATCCCCTAGGATCCAAGATCCCATGGAAAAACAACATAGACACAAGGGAAACACATGTATGATATGTAGCAAAACAACATACACAAACATACAATCTCAAAATGAAATGCAAAAGGAGGGGTATAGACTAACAAGTGTCTTATGTTAGAAACCACACAAAACAAATTCATGAATCACACAATAGTGAAAAGCTTGATATTTTCTTGGTGAATCACAAACAAGAAGACATAGGAGCTAGTGAGGACCGCTTTTCACTAGGTGAGCCCCAAAGACAAGGATGAGAAACACACTAGTTCTACTAGGTGTACCCATAACAAGGTGGAAAAAAATGAGAAACGCACAAGTTCTAGTGAGGACCACTTTTCACTAGTTGTGTACCCAAAACAACCATATCAAGAGTTATACTATCTGATAACCTTGATAAGGTGCCACAAAATGATTAATATGCTATGCCACCACTACACTAAGTTCAACGCCCATGAACAAAGTGAAGAAAAAATGCCAAACATCAACACATCACTAATTCACACACTCATGATCAAAGTGAAGAAAAAATGGAAATGTAATAATACCCTGATGTATGTCCCCACTTTAAAGAAAATTGTAAAACACCATGCTGTGAGCAATTAATTTAAAGTAGAAAATGATAAATACCATATGAGGGTATGTGTAGGATCATGAGGGGCCAAAAAGTGGCAATATTATGGGTATTTGTAGGGTATGGGGCTAACAACTTTTTTTTACCCAAAATTGATGAAACGAAAAGGGTTTTTAAAGGAGATTCTCAACTTTCCACCAATATAAATTATTCTTTAATTTGAATTTAATAATTAATTATTATTTATTTTCTATTATAATTATGACTAAAGTCCTGATCAATAGGTTGATTGAAAAATATCTATAACTTTCAAATGGAATCACATTTTTTGAATCCAAAACATGCATCACATTCTATGCTTCACTACACAATAGATTAAAAATTAAATTAAATTTCAAGTTTTGACCAAGTTAAGGTGGTCGACATAATGAAGTTTCTATATTTTTTAAATTTGTAATAAAAATTCATAATTAATTATTTACTTGGAAAAATAACAAAAAAATATGCATCACATCTAGACATGAGTCCTTTACTTATATATAAAATCTTATAAGAAAATATTATCATTTTTTGGTTAGGTGGTAAGACGACACCTACTTCTTATTTTTTCCCTAAAATTTAAGTACTACTGCATTGAAATTTCAAATTTTCACCAAATAGATTTTATTTATTTTTAAATAAACCTAGTAGTTTAGAAACTACATTCAATTTTCTACAGATTCTATTCTTACATATTTTTGAAATAATATAGATAACTTACTCAAATTTTTACGTCAAGTTGCCTAACACTGAATTTTCTGATTTTTTTACCACTTAACGGCCTATTTTTTCCATGATGATCTTGCACATACCCATGATAAGGACATGATAGATTATTTGGAAAGAAATGTGCCAATTGTATGTTTCCAAATAAAGCTACCTCATGACAAGGGGTTTCCCCCAAATGAAATGGCATAATCAAGACAAAATAAGTACATGAAAGGGGTCCACAGACCTGAGGTTAGTGTACATCCTTTTTATAGTGATGTAATATATCTAAAAAATAACATCATTCACTAAATACTCATGGAAAAATAAACACAATGGAAGAATGTCATAGAAAGAGAGAGAGAGAGAGAGAGAGAGAGAGAGAGAGAGAGAGAGAGAGAGAGAGAGAGAGAGAGAGAGAAACTTTTGGGTCAACATGGAACAAACCTAAAAGTCTTGACACCTTGCATCATCCCCAAAAGGAAAACACAAGACATCTGAAAAAATAAAGTTTATGAAAAATATAAGGAAAGTACAAATAGAAGAATGTCATGACAAGTTTGTTTCCTTTGCATCCTTGTGCTAATGGGGAAACGAGGGTCATCCAAATAAAACTCACAAACATAAATACACATCAAGAAACTCAATATAGGAGATCACATTAAGTACAAGAAAACACAATGAAAAAATAAAGAAAACATAATAAAGAAGTACTTCACATGAAATCCAACTTCAAGCAAGTCATCCACATCCCAATCTTTCTCATCACATATATAAGGTAGACAATAACCAAAGGAACTACAATAAGTGTTGTACTAGGAACATCACCAGGTTTAACATGTGATGGGTCACTCTCATCTAGAGGGTCATCATAGTTTCCCCCATCTAAATTCATGGAAGTTGAAAATAAAAAATTCAACTCATTATACACTTCTTCATCAATTTAAGAAATATTTTCATCATCATCCAAATTAATCATTACATAAGGTTGTATGACAATATCCATTATATGTTCTTATTTCTATTTTCTTTTTGGTGGAGATATGTAAGTTTCATTTTCTAGTGAAGGTGGTTGATCATCATGCTTTATTTGGGTTGGTGCTTGGTCAAGAGCTATTGGTTTATTCATTTCTTCCAATTGACAAGAAATACCATGTCTACACCTATGCTCCTTAGCACTTTGATTTCTTCTTGCATGTTTTTCTACTGGTGAGGGTGTACAAGTGGGTTGTTCAACTATTGGTCTCTTTTTTTCTCTTAGGGGAGGAAATGAAGGGACCACCAAGGGTTGGGAAACCACTGTATCTTTGGGCTTATATAATTTCTTTCTTTTGGAGGTATATATGGAATCACATAACTTTCTATTTTGTCTCTTGTATCATATAGGTGGAGGAATAGTGACATATTCACTTTGGTAAGCTAGAAGAGCTTAGTCTTCAAGCTTAGGTACATCCACAACACTTGGGGTAGGAGGAACAACCATAGACCTAACATTACGAATTGGGATATTGTTAAGGGAAAATTGTACTATATGCTTTTCCTTAAACTTTTGGTATGGTTTGAAAAATAAATCCTCATGAGGCTTACTAGGTTCCATAGGTTGAGGCCAAAATAAATCCAATGAAGAGTTCCCACAAGATGACAAATGATTAAACCCACTTTATAGGAGCGAATTTGCACCCCTTATTCAAATTCCCCTTTTACCTTTCCTCACTTTAGAAAACCAAATTAGAAGGCTAAATTCCACATAAGCCCATTGCCTGTGTTCCACTTGGTGGTTGTTTTTTTGTCAGTAGACGAATAACTATTGGGGATGCCCACACAATGCACAGATGTTCGTGCAACACGCTTACATCCCTAGAAAATTATTGTGTCTGAAACCTGTAGAGGCATTACACTTCCCATTGGAGGTCAATTTTTAGTGCCCCCTTCGACTAACTGACCCAAATATGGTCGCTTTCTGCATTCTCTCATTCAAATTCACTCCTACATTATTTTCATCTCTTTACATCCTTTAGCACACTCTCCAAGCCATTGTCTAAGAATTCTACACAACTTTTCTTACATCCATCACTCTCAAGCAACACTTTGCACTCCATAATTGTAGAAACAACACTCTGTCAAGTTTGTACAAGTGTGGAACAAACACCATTGTAGTAGGGGCTTAAGTCCTCTCATTTTCTGCTCCATTAGCTAGTGATCTCTTGGTGGAGGTGGTAAGTTTTCTACTCATCTAATCTATGATTTGGTTGAGTAGCATACCATTGTTTTGTAGTGCTTTTGTGTTAGTTACTTCCTTCTTTATCATATATTTCTCCATTGTTGTAAACTCAAGTTTCTATGGACGTGGAAACACCAAAATAGAGGTTTGACTAAGGTAGGCCCATATATGGCCACCCAACAATTTTCCTCTTTATTATGTGTAGGTGGAAGTCTTCTTAGATCTAGCTAGTGAAAAAATACCTTTGTGAGATCATTCTTACCACCCTAACTCTTGTGTATTTAATTTATGATGTTCGTTCATATCTTTCCCACTTCATAGCTTGTTTTGGCCCTTTAGAAATAATCAGAGGAAAGAGGATGAAGGACTAGAATGAAAGGAGAAAGATTGATGTAGGGACTTCCATGAGTCATAACTTTTGACTCGAGTGTTTGTTTGGGCTCAATTTTTACAAGGAGATGCATTATGAAGAGTTTTTTGGATTTCCATCCGAACTAAGCTTGATAGGTGGCTATTTCAACACTTTTTTGGGAGAAATTTTTTTTCATCTAGGCCCTCAAATTCAGATTTTACTATTTTTTTCAAGTTTTTATAAACTTGTTTTATGTAATAACTTAGAAATCATGTTTTCAATTGGAATTGTAAGTTGAAAATTTGTGTCACCATGAAGTTAGGAAGGTTTTGGTAAAAATCCGAGTTCAAAGGGATATGTATACAAAATTATCAATAATGGAAAAATATGAAAATTGTCAGAAACTACCAAGAAAGGTAATTTTTGGGTTTTTCTTCAGTTTTTTAGATATAAGTAATTATGTTTTGGTTCTAGAGGTAGAATAAATGAAGATTAATGAATAATTTAGTGATTTTTATTCTTGAGTTTTAGCTTATGTTTCTCTAGATGTGATGGTTTATTTTGTTCTCTAGTTTAGTTACATCATTTGGTATTAGAGTAGGAAGATGGTTGGGAGAGGAAGAGGAAGAGGAAGAGGTCTTACCCAGAAAAATAGAGATATGCAAATCCTACAAAGGAAAGTATAAGATCTTGAACACATGATGGAAAATCAAATAATGAGATAAAGAAAAGATAATTTTGATGAAGAAATAGGCCAAGGAGATCTAGATCATCACACATAACTAGAAGAAGAATGAGAACAATTAGAAGAGAGGAATTTTGAAGAGAGGATGCTTAGGGAATTAGAAGGGAAGAATAAAGGGATTAAAATTGAAATTTTAGCGTATGCAGGGTAGTCTAAAAGTATAAGAGGTAATAGATTGGTTGAATGATATAGGAAAACCATTTGAATGAAATTCTGTAACTGAGAAAAAGAAGGTTAAATTTGCATGCACCAAAATAAAAGGTCATTCAATGATATGGTGGGATCATTTGAAGAATGAGAGAACTAGAAACGTAAAGGATAAAATTATAACTTGGAGGAAGATGTAAAAGAAGTTGCAAGATAAATTTATCCCTCTAGACTAGATGCACATACTCATTTTCATAGGTTTTAGAACTTTAAACAAAATCTATCCACTATGGAAGATTAAAAAAATGAATTTAATAAGCTACCCATTCATGAAGAGCATAAGTAAATTGATGAATAAATGGTTGTGAGGTATGTAAATAGTCTAAAAATTTCTATTGAAGATGAAATGATCATGTATCGGGTTAGTAATAAGGAAGAGATGCATCAACTAGCTTTGAAGTTAGAAGAAACAAATAGAGAATTTAGTTCCAAAGGAATAGAGGAGCAAGGATGGGTACGCCATTTCCATCCCAAGGTGGTTTGAATTACAATATGGGAGAATCATCCCAAGGAGTGGAGAAACAAGAACATGCCCAAAAAAATATTCCAAGTCACCAAAGAGGAAGAGGCTTTTACAGGGATAGAGGCTACAATGGTGGTAGAGGTTGGAAAAACCAAAAAAAAAAAAAAATTCTTGTTTTCAGTGTGGTGAAGATGGCAATAGGGCCTTTGAATGCCCGAATGATCACATGTAAGAAAGGAAACTAGGAGAACAATTGAGGTTGAAATTGGCTTAAGTTGATGATTAAGAAGGGGTTCGATGCAAGGTTCAACTAGATGTGCAGGAGAACCTCATGATGAGAAGGATAATGGTGATTTTGGATAGGAAAAAATTGCAGAATAAAGGCTATGAAGATTCCTATCTTTGAAAAACTTTTTTTTGCAAAAGATGCACATTAGGAGGAAAGGTATGTCAAGTTATTTTTATAGTGACTGTTGCAAAAATATGGTTCATAGAGAAATGGTAAATAAATTGAACTTACATTGTGAAAAATATCCCCATCATTACCATATTGCATGGTTTAAAAATGGGAATGAGGTCACTATAGATAAGAGGTGTTTAATCAAGTTTTTTATAGGAAAGACTTATAAGGATGAACTATGGTGTGATGTTATTCCAATGGATGCCTATCATATTTTGTTTAGAAGACCATTACAATATGAGAGGAGAGTTATGCATGATGGAGAGAACAATACATTTACTTTCTAGAAGGATTGCTCAAAGGTGTTTTCTTTCTTCTTAAGGATGATGGGAAAGATGAGATTATGTTGTATAAAAGGGATCTTGTTAAAGAAATTAATGTGACATGATTTTTTTATGCACTAATGGTGCAAAGAGGATAGGATGAAGAATTTCCAATTCTTCCTAAAGTAATAGAGGTGGGAGAAGCATATACTTATGTTATACCAAATTAGTTACCAGATGGTTTGTTACCAAAAAGAGATATTCAACATCATATTGATCTAATCTAAGGGGAATCTTTACCTAATTAGGAAGCTTACGGGATGAGTCCTACACAACATTCAAACCTTAATAAAAGGGTGATAGAGCTTATAAAGAAAGGTATGGTGAGGGAAAGAATGAGCCCATGTGTTGTCCTAGCATTGTTAACTCCAAAAAAAGATGGCACGTTGAAGATGTGTACAAATAGTAGATAAATAAATAAAATTACCATCAAGTATATGTTTATTATACCTCACCTTGAGGACTACATATTTTATTAAAATTGATCTATGAAGTGGTTACAATTAGATCCAAATTTGGGAAGGGGGTGAATGGAAGACAACATTCGAAACTAGAGATGTGTCATGCCCCAAAAATTTCTAAACCAACACCATAGACAACTTTCAATTTTTATCAACTTGCTAATACTATTGTATATTTAAAGATAATCTAAAATTGATGACATCAATTTTATTATGTCATCACATCATTTAAACTATCCTAGTTCACATTCTTCTCTAAGTGTTTCAATTGGATATTTAAAAAAAAAATTCCTGTGTAACCTAAGGTATAGCAAATGATTTCTCTTTTAATTTGATAAACTCGATGAAAAACAATTTTCCTTTTCCTATCTACATTTGTTTTCCTAGTTTTCTTAAGAAAATAATTCTATTATAGAAAAAGAAACCTTAAATATAAAGGTTTTGAGATAATAAATAATCTTGCACCAAATAAACATGCTTGAAACAAAATTAAGAGTAAACAAAAATTATTTTCTCAACTCCACTAATAACTCTAATAAAATAAGAATTAGATTTTTATTAAAAAAAAAGGTTTAATTTAATTTCGAGTCCTAAGTACAATGTTACTAGTTGATGTTTATTTGTGGGTTTACTTAATTTAGTTTTTGGTTTGGAATAAAATCTAAATTTCTTACTTTAGTTTGTGGTTTGGAGTAAAATGTAAATTTCTTACTATGTTATTATTGACAATCCATTATTCCTAAGTTTCCTAAATCATAATGTTTACTTGAAAGAATAAATAAAATTTCAACTTGGCTATCTAACATCTCTCTAGCAAGCTTTAATCCATTTTGTGCTTAATTAGTTTCGTTTCTAAATGCTCTCCTTGTTCATTCGAAGTTTAGAGAGATTTCCTAAAGTTCCGTATTAAATCTTAACCTATCAACATTGGGAATAATTTAAGATTTAATTATAATCAGCAATCTCATTATGATTAACATGCAATTCAAATATAGATAAATCCTCTTATAAATTTTATAAAACTTGGTTATGGTTTTAAAGTATTTTTTGTTCAAAGAACATTTAATTAGTTCCAAATTTCAAACATATCAAATTAAGAAAAATTAGTTTTTTCTTAATTAATGTTAACTCAAATTCCAAAGATGAAAACTAACATAATTTGGTAAAGCCAATGTGTAAGGGTGAGGTATAAGGAGATACAAGATACATGCTAACTAGTTTATAAAATGTAGAAAAAATAAAAGTAGTAAAAGGAAAAAGATAATTTTATATATACTCTATAAAATATCCATAACTTTGTCAATTCTTAACCAAATTTAAAATTTCAAAATGATTTAGAAAGCTAACATTTTGGAAAACAAGAAATTGATTAAAAATATATACTAAAATAAAAGAGAAGTTTCATACTTTGAATTAATATTAAATGATGTAATAGACAATCTACATCCAACATTCATTGAAAAATAATTATTGTTGAAAGTTTAATTATTGTGATTACAAGGAGAAATTCATAATCTTGGTAGCACTTTTGTCATCATTATGTGATTATAGTTTGAATAGTCAAAATCAAGTAGAAATGAGTTATATATATATATATATATATATATGTAAAATGAACCACAACATCTCATTCCCTATTATAGAATTTACTATCCTATCAATATTAAAGAATATAAAATCATCTTTAAGAAATTTCTTATTAATAAATCTACAATGCATGCAAACATCAATTCATCCATTAAATTTCTCTAATGGAAGAATATTCTAGGTCCATAGTTAGTAGTCAATAGATCTACCAAAGCTAATTTTTTATAGTGAGAGTGATATATAGAGGAGAGGAACTAGTGGTTATGTGAGATAACTTTACAGCATGTAGCAATTACATTGAATATCATATGACCTATATTTTATTATAGATGTGACATGTGATCTTATCTATCCTAAACTCATCATGTAGCTCACCACATCAACCATAAATCTTGTTACCTTTAACCTCTCTATTTACCTCTCTTTCTTATTGTTCCAAAACAACTTTAAATGAAATGAACAAAAATGTGGCCTATTTTGAAAATGTCAGAAATATCATCTTAACATGTCTCTAGATAACTCTGAAAATGGAATGTCGCTAAAGTCTAAAATGAATGAAAATGTGGCCTATTTTGAAAATGTCAGAAATATCATCTTAATAGTGTCCCTAAATAACTCTGAAAGGGTAATGTCATTAAAGTCTGACAATGACTGACAATGAACATAAGAATTTAAATAAAGTGAAATGGCATGTGGCGAATGAACGTCGGGGAGTGCAGTAGAAAACAAAATTGAACTTCCCTGTTTGGTGTGTTGCTACCTATAGATTGGGCATTGAACATCGAGGAGTGCAGTAGAAAATAAATACGATGATTCAGGAATGAAAACGGCCTTCTAATTGAATGGTAGTTGACTTGTCTGTCTCCCTGAAGTGAGTGGTGTGGCATTGAACTGTATTAGGTGAGAGGTCCTAATAGTCGTGCGGGGTCCAATAGTCGTGCACCCAATCGTAAATATAATACCCAATAGTTGTTTATATAATGTCCAATAGTTGTGATTTGACTACCCATAATTAAAGAAAATGTATGATTTTGATCTAAAAAGCAACCAATCATGTGATACCACATCAGTGCTCAACTACTCATGATGTAATGCACGAGAATTGGTCTCACTATTTTTTGGGGCCTTTTTCGACACCTTGACAAAAGCACATGCTGATGTGGCATCATATTTAATGATGTGGCCCTGAAACCTTAGTTATAAGCAAAGAACTTGCCAAGTAAGCTACTGTAAAAAATTGGGAGTGATTTGAAATTTTGACGTAGGATAATTAGAAGCGTGAAGTTAGGGTGCACGACTACTGGGACCTCTCCCCTAGATAGTGGTAGATGTCATTGTTGGGAGATAGTCCCTTCGATTCCCTGCCACCAGTTGAGATAACACATACATAATTCTAGGGGCAACCATACTAGCTAATGATAGCGTGTGACATTCTTGAACGTCTGACAATTATGGCACCTAACATGCTACGGACCTACTCACAAAATTTAATAGGCTGCGTAGCCTACTCCCAAGTAACGTGTGTAAAATTGTGGGCATTTTTGTTTGTATTAATATTAAGTACCATCCATATTTTATAGGGGAGAGGGCCCAATAGTCGTGTGGGGTCCAATAGGCATGCACACAATCATAAATATAATACCCAATAGTCATTTATATAATGTCTAATAGTTGTGATTTGACTACCCATAATTAAACAAAATGTATGCTTTTGATCTAAAAAGCAACTAATCATGTGATACCACATTAGTGCTCAACTACTCATGATGTAATGCATGAGAACTGGTCTCACTATTTTTTGGGGCCTTTTTGGACACCTTGAAACAAATGCATGTTGATGTGGCATCATATTTGATGATGTGGCCCTGAAACCTTAGTTATAAGTAGAGAACTTGCCAAGTAAGCTGTTGTAAAAAATTGGGAGTGATTTGAAATTTTGATGTAGGATAATTAGAAGTGCGAAGTTAGGGTGCACGCCTACTGGGCCCTCTCCCCTAAATATTTCTTCTGTGCTTAGTGCGCTGCTACCTATATCTTTGATATTTTCTAATTACACCGAAGGCGTTCCCTCAATGAAGTTTGCCAATTCACTTTTTGTATCGACGGTTGAAAAAAGGATGCAAGACCATCCAGAATAGATCTTGATCGTCCATCATTTTTCGTCATTTTCTGACTGTTTTCACCGTTTTTTCGGCTGCTTTTCGCCATTTTTTCTTGCTTTCCCCGCTGCTACTGAGAGAATTCCACCACCGCTTTTGGTTTCCGCACACCTATTTTTTTTCCCTTCATTTTTTACCGTCCTGGTTTTGCCCTCACCGACTGCCACATAGGGTTTCGTAATATTTTTCCCACAAACTCTGCAATTTTTACTTGTCCACCACGCTGACGCGGTATAAATACTTCATCTTATCCGTGTTGATGATGATGAACAAGCCAAACTTTCGCTTTAAAGGCACAATGCCTTAAATTAGCATTTGCCTTAAAGAGGGTGTAATGGTTATGCCCATGGTTAAATTTTAACTTAAAATAGTAAGGTATTTATTTAATTCTATTAAATGTAAAATATAAAATTAAGGTATTTATTTAATTCTATTAAATGTAAAATATAAAATTTAAGATGCAAATTTATTTTTTCATTAAGAATTTAACAACCATCATAATTTATATTTATTTATGAGTATATAAAGAATGAAAAACAACTATCCTTATAATTTATATTTATTTATGAGAATAAAAAAAAAGAACTAATTTATTTTTGGAGTGGTTGTTGGCTGAGCAGAGTATTAATGTCCAATGAGATTTTATTATCTGTTTGGTTTATTAAACTCATTCAATTTTTTTATTTTATATGGGTACGAAGACTTCTCCATTTGACTTTTGGTTTTTTTAATATAAAATTTGTTGTATATTCTTAAATTCATAAAGTTTCTAATATTTGATGACGATATAGTATTGTATAATGTGTTGTGGTATTGATAATTTTAATTTTTGTATTGTAATGTCATCTTAATAAAAGATTTTTAAAGATGCCATAAAACTCTTACAAAATTTGTAATATTATTTTATATATTATATTTTATTATTTATGTCATCAAAATTGAATTTACTACCAGCAATTCATTTGAGAAAATTCACCGTCATGAAAAAATTCACCTCATGGAAATTCACCACCAACAATTCACCATCATGGAAAATTAATCACAAATTTTTAATGTGATGGATTTCTTGAATTGCTAGTGGTGACTTTTCGTTAGGTGAATTTGTCATGGCAGTGAATTTTCCCATGTAATAAAAATTGATGACGGTGAATTTTCCTATAACCATTATTTAAATATTATTTATTATACTTATATTTATATTATATATTATATTGTATAATATATAAATTAATAAATATATTTATATGTATGTTATATTTAATATAATGTAAATTTATTTTCAAAATAATAGTATAATTATATTTATTATTATATAAATTAATATATAAAAATCTAATAGTTTAATTGATTTATAGAGAAAGCAAGAGAGGGGAAGAAAAAGAAAGATAGAGGGGAAGACAATTTTAAATAGAAAGGTGGATATATAGAGAGAGAAACTCAAAAGATAGAGAATGAGAGAAAGAGAGATATTGAGAGCTAAATTTGTACTCCACTATCATCATCCCTTAAATTGAATAAGCACAATTTTGAAGCTCAATTTGTTATTTAAATTAAATATATTTATTTCTTATTATATATGCTATTTTAATTTTACATAATCTAACTTATTAAATATATTTTTAAATTTTTATAAAATTATGTACTTATTAATGCTAACTTTTCTTTATTTATTAATAGTGATAGTGAGCCATATAATTAAATAAACAAAATAATTAGTATTGTTTTTTTTTAGTTATTTATTAATTTAATAGGCTTACTTTATTATAAAATTTAAAATCTTGAAATTATTATTTTTATTAACATTTAGATTACATATATTTTGACTTTGCATTTTTTTTTCTCTATTTTAGTTTTTAATTTAGATTTAAATTTAGAATTATTAGAATTATTTATGTCTATTTGTCAAATTAAAATAATAATAAAGGTTAGTAGAAGTAGTTCAATTTATAATTATTTCTATTCTATTCAAATTTCAGTTATTACAAGTAGAAAAAAACATATTTTTAACTTTAATCTTAATTTCTAAGATATTTATTTAATTTTTTTGAGATATTTTATAATTTTTTAATAATATTATATATTTATCTTCTTAAGTTTTTTTAACAATATTTTTATTATAATTTTTAAATTATTTTATAATTATAGAAATAATACTCCTTTTTATTTTAATAATGAAATTTGTAAAGAATGTAGATATAGAAAATCAAATCTATTGTTAATTCAATTTAGTATATGATTATAAACACCAAAAATTCATTAGATGGGTGTGAGGTTGTATGGGCCTTGAGACAACTTGACCTCATAATATATCAAAATTCAAGAACATATAATCAAATAAGATCTACACAAGTCATTTTGTTGTATATGAAACTCAAGCAAAGCAAGTATGAAATTTATGTTTCCCAAAGGTGATAAACAAGTGCAAACAAGAGAAGTGAAATAATATATAGAAGGTCAATCCTGAGGGACTCCAACAAACAAAAACATTGTAACTTAGTATACACGCTTGATGAAAAATGACGTCCTATGTAATTTCCAAGTGGCTTCCTTTATTGGTGCTCTCTCTATAATTTCCAACTTACCAATTAGTACAACTAAATGACATGTCAAATGTACTTGTAAATGTTGGTAAAGAAGTTAATACACATAGAGAGAGAGGCACAGAGACAGAGAGAGAGAGAGTGAAAATAGAGTATAAGAGATAGAGTGATATCAGGGAGAGTTAGATAGAGTGACATAAAGAGAGATGGATAGAGACATGTCATTTTGAATTGTTGGCACAAAACACTTGGTCAAAAATGATACATGTCATTTTGGATTGTTGGCACAAAACACTTGGTAAAAAACTAGACTATCGTAAATTGTCTATCTACATTTCCCTTTATATAAGAGGGAGAGTTAGATAGAGTGACATAAAGAGAGATGGGTAGAGAGATATATCCCCATAGATACATGTCATCTTTGGATTGTCGGGCACAAAGAACGATCGAGCTCGAGATGCCTTTGTTCTGACGCGACTTCTGACGACGGATTTGCCTGAGTTTTTCGAAATGATTACCGGACGTGACGCTTTCGATTTTGACGCCGATCTTTTGATCCTGATCGAGGATCTTTCGGACGATCGATTCTTTTCCGGATCCGAGGATACCTGATTTACCTTTGAGCGCGACTTTTGACGCTGGTTTATTTACCTGATTAATCGAGCTGACATCGAGAAGTTCTCGATCGACGGATTTCGTTCGACACGGATTGACTTCTGACGACCGGACGAAAACCGACTTCGACGATCTTTATCCTCACTGTTCATCCCGACACCTTCGTCTCCTTTATCCGGAACCTGACATTATCCTGATTTGTCGGTCATGTTGATCCTTATTGACCACTTCTCAGAATTGACCTTCCACAACTCTTTGGCGTACCCATTGCACGCACAAGTTGCAATTGCCACACATTTACTATGGATGGCATTTGGTGTACCCTGTGTGTTGCATCCGCCTTCTACCTTCTTAGATGTATTTACTCAGGATGACAGTTGGTCAAAAATATCTTGGATTGTTGACAAAAATAGAGCATTGAGAATATTTTGCAAAATCTTGAGGTAAGTCATTTGCTTTGGTTTGAATTCTCTGCAATTCTTTCTATGTTTTATTTGATCTGTAAAGATGTTATGGATAATTGTTTTCACGCTATAGTTTTGGTGGAAAACCCCTTTTAACTTCACCTGTATATAGGTAGAGCGGTACAAATTTAGGGGGTATTTCTTTTATATATAATTTTTTCTTCGTCTCCGTCTTCATTTCTACATCTTGAGTCATTCTTGCCCAAAAAAACCACGCTTGAAAGTTTTTAGTTCAGTGTTGTGTATTAATGAAGCATCTGCCACTGGGAGAGAATTAAACGAGGGTTCAACACATCTCATTAGATTTACATTGCATTGAATGCAATGAATAGTAGAGATTATGAATTATGCAGTGAATATTTCCTTCAAATTTTATGCCATTATATTGGTTATTGTACTTTGCGAAAATACCCTGTAGTTCAAAATCATATTTTATTAATTAAAATGAAGTAACAATAAAATATATATGCATACCTTCATTTATTTAAAAAAAATTGACACTACCCATTTTACAATTTCTATATTTCAAATAGAATACCATAAATTAAAATATTGATCTCCACAAATCTTCGGCGTACCCATTGCACACAAAGGTGCGATTACTAGTTGAACGGTAGTTGATTTGTCTGTCTCCCTGAATTGAGTGGTGTGGAAATGAACCGTATCAGCTAGTGGTAGATGCCGTGTCTGTCTCCCTTTTGTCTGGTACAATAGGCGCCACGTGAAATGTGTCTACTCATTGGCTACTATTTTCTGAAGAGATTGCAGAATTGCATTACAACGCGCGACAGTCAATGAACATCAACTAAGGTAGTAATTGAAGATGTTGTCACTCATGAATAAAGTGCTGCCATCAATTACCTACACAACAATGGGATTTATTTTTAATGATGGGGCAAAACATTCCTGTGGGTTGCAGAGTTGACGTCAACTCTAGTCATTATGTGAATAATTAAATTTTTTCAAAAATTATTAAAGGAAATTAATATTTTTACTTTAATAAATTTTTAAATTGTTAATTATATAAAAAATATTTATCTAGAAAAAATAAAAAAGTTCATAGAGGAATCTATCAAGAAAAAATATGACTGAGCGACAATGGCAACCCAATGACCACTTTTCAAAAAGGTATTATGTAGGCCTAGAGGATGTACAACACGTTCAAAAATGAATTTTATTTTCTCTCAGATAGAATTAGGGTTTATTGGTCAAACCCTAGAGTTGTAGTCATGGCATCCTCAATATGTTCTTCTATTTTGAAGTTGACTATCAATAGAAAGTAACCAGTTGCATAAGTTACAACTTATGTTGTTAATATAATGTTGGTGACCGACCCCATCCTTTGTGTTATCAAAAATTCGCCTTAGTCAGAGCTTTATCCTATAATATATTGTGGCATTCGAACCTAATTTTAACCTGATTCCTCGATCAATCGATAGTCCAACCGCTAATACTAGTCATTATTTTGGAGTCTATCAAAGGGGGTCTTCACAAGTCCATGATATTGGCTGATCACACTTTTAGGATAATATTGCACACACCTAAATGGTTCCATCCTTCAAAATTGTCGATTACCTGATCTTCCGATAGGAAAGAGAGGTTCAAAAGTTCTAACTTCTAGTGACTTAGCGATGGTCTGATGGAGCGATGAGTAGTGTGGAAGCTTCATTAGTGAGAGTACATGTCATCGGCAGGACCTAAGATCTTGTCCCCCTAATGCAGCGATGAGAATGCAACATTCAACAATTGGACCCAAGTATAATGATGTTGCTAACAATGATGGCGATGCTAGCACATGGCATGGTGAGATTGGATGAACCATAATCCACATCCTTGTTGTGAACTACAAAGCATTCACATGGATGATGAAGATGCAAACACGAGAATGAAAAGTGGAGTGTGGACCCCAGGTGGAGTATTGAAGCCTTATCGACGTGAGTGAGCATCATAAATAAGAAAATTAAGGTTGTCCCTGTAAGGAAAGCTTAGGTGCAGAAAAAACTCTCCTAACGCCAAAACCTCAGGGAAGAAAGTAGATATGACTTCAAATTTTGCAATTACAGTTCAATAAGATACACTTGAAAAGAATAATAACATAAAAGAGAAATGGACACATACACAAATGGACACTAGATTTATGTGGGAAAACCCTTAAGATAGAAAAACCCACCACACTAAGAAAATCCTCTATGTATTACTATAAATAAAATTACATATAGAGATCAAAATTAACTTTCTGATGTCAATTTACAACAACATTCACTGATCAATCTTGTACAAAACATTAATCTCACAATGCTCTCAGACACATCCTATGAATCCACTCATATAAATTTGTGTTCAATCAAGCAACACTTTTCATTATCTCACCCATATCTTTTCATCAACCATTGTAGAGGGGCATGTGCAGGATCATGGTATGCCAAACAGGCCCTTAAGTGGCAAAAAATTCAGAAAAATCAGTGTTAGGCAACTTGACGTAAATATTTGAATAAGTTATCTATATTATTTCAAAAATATGTAAGAATAGAATTTATAGAAAATTGAATGTAGTTTCTAAAATACTAGGTTTATTTAAAAATAAATAAAATCTATTTGGTGAAAATTTGAAATTTCAATGCAAAGAAAATTTAAATTTCGTGAGAAGAAATAAGAAGTGTTCTGTCTGTTCTAAATCCATAATAAAATGATAATTATTTTTTTGTAAGATTTTATATATATAAGTAGAGGACTCATGTCTTGATGTGATGTATATTTTTTCGTACTTTTTCCGCAAATAATTGCTAATGGCGAATTTTTATTACAACTTTGTGAGTAAATATAAAATCCCTTTCGCCTGTCCGGGACCACCTTAACTTGGTCAAAAAAATTCATGAAATTAATTTTCTTTTCTTTTTTTAATCCTATAGTATGTAAAGCATAGAAATGACGATGTTTTGATTCAAAAAATATGGATACCGCTTTTGAAAGTTATGATGTTTTCAATCACCATCGACGACTTTAGCCTAATTCTATTAGAAAATAAATAATAAAAATTTATTAAATTCTAAACTAAATCATAATTTATATTTTGAAAGCTCTAGAATTTAAACCCTTTTCGTTTCATTAATTTTGGGTGAAAAAAAAGTCGTCAACCACATACCCTACAAATATTGCCACTTTTTGGCATACCATGATCCTGCACATACCCAGAGTGTAATCCATTCTACTCACGGCCTGCTCATTTTCCACAATAGAATAGTCACAACTATTCAACTTCCAACGGTTCACATTGTGCTTCTCTCATTGGCTCAAAACACACCACGTAGGATAGACATTCGGTCAAAATTTTTAATTGAACTGCATGTCGGTGACACACCAGACCATGTCTCCCCAATGCCAAAATGCTCGAACACATTGCTATCAACAAGACCAAAGGTATCGGTAACACCCTAAGAAGTTAGACCGATAAAAAAACAAGTCTCCCTAATATCACAAGAAAACCAATTGTCCATCGTCAAGATATCATATCAAATGAAAAACCATCGACCATAGCAACTCTATCAGCAAGACTTTTCACTGATATCCATTGCAGAACTATCGACAAGACCATCGTTGTTGCTAGGACATCCAATAAGCTCAACCATCAACAATATCCAACATTGACACAAAATATTAGTAGTCATTAGTTTATAAATAAAATCCCGAAGACTTTAGGTATCCACAAGTTAGTCCTTTTATTAACAACTTACTTGTACACCACATTTGACCATCGCACCAAACTGTTGGTCATTCCTTTTGGTCTCCACCATGACACGCATTCACTTCTTATGCATTTTCAGAGAATCAAGTTGGGAATCTACAATATTCTCAAAAAGTCTCTTGAAATCCCAAGTGGTCCCCACATCTATCGATGATAATTTAAAACAAAAACTTACAACTTCCATCGTAGGTTAGGAAAATCCCAAACACCATGAGATTGAAGGAGATCGACCAGTTGGGAAGTTAAGAAAATTTTAAACTCTGTGACAAGGTTCCAAGGTTCAGGATTTGGGCAATAGGCTGATAAACAAGACCAAGAAAGGGTAAATCCACCAAGTCTTTAACAGAGATACAAGACAACAAGTTGAGGCACAATTTCTAACAATATCCCACTTGATGAAGACTTACTAGCTTCTTTCAAACTTGAAGTTAATGAAGGTCATGGGCTCCAAGGCCCATCGAACTGGCACACCACCTATAAGTTTGTCTGTGCTCAATGGTTTTTTCAATGTATTTGCAATATTTTTTAGAGTATCCACTTTTTCTAAAGAGACCTTTCCATCCTCCACCATATCTCATACAAAATGATACTGCACATCAATATGTTTCATCCTAGCATGGAAAGTAGGATTTTTTTCCAAACAAATAGCACTTTGACTATCACAGTAAATTATAATTTTCCTTGCATCAAACCCAATGTTAGAACACAAATATTTTAACCATATTTCTTCTTTACAGGCATGTGTTGCTACCATGTATTCTTCCTCTGTAGTGGACAAAGCAACTATAGCTTGTCGCTTACTGATCCAACTAATTGCACCACCATTCATCATGAAAATACATCCACTAGTGGATCTTCTACTGTTAATCTCCCTTGCTCAATCAGAATCCACATAGCCTTGAATGTTGAGTCCTTTTTGATTCAACCAAATTTACATGGTAACACAAAGCATATTCTGAAGTGCTCTTTAGATATCTGAACACTCTTTTCATAGCATCCCAATGTGTCCTAGGATTTTCCATAAAATGACTAATTACTCCGACTGCTTGGGAAATATTTGGCCTTGTACAGACCATTGCATGCACTAAACTTCCAACTAAACTAGCTTAAGACTCTTTGGTCATGTCCTCTATCTCAGCAGGAGATTTTGGACAGTCTTCAATAGATAGCTTCATTCCCTGCAAAACTAGAACAACTAGCTGCGTGCAATTAGTCATACAGAATCTCTCTAGAACATTATTAATATATTTACTCTGATTGAGCCAAATTTTTCTACTCTTCCTGTCCCTAGTTATTTCCATTCCCAAAATATACCTAGCTGCACCAAAATCTTTCATTTTGAACTTTGTAGACAACTGAGATTTTAGATTAGAAATCATTAACTTACTATTGCCTATGAACAACATATCATCAACATAGAGAGCAATAATAAGAACATGATCATTTTCAGCTTTGTAGTGCACAAAGTGATCAGATTTTGATCTTACAAATCCCAATGACAAAACAAAAGTGTCAAAATTCTAGTACCACATTCTAGGAGATTGTTTTAATCCATATAGAGATTTTTTCAACTTGCAAACCAAATTTTCTTTACCTTTTTCCACAATGTGCTTAGGTTGGGACATATAAATTTCTTCTTCAAGGTCACCATGAGTAAATGTTTTCTTCACATCCATCTATTCAATCTCTAAGTCATACACTGCTACAAGTGACAATTTTTTTTTGATAGATGTCAACTTCAATATAGGAGAAAAAAATTCTCCATAATCAATTCCCTCTACCTAGGAATATCCCTTCGCAACCAACCTCACCTTATACTTTTCCACACTACCATCCAAACCTATTTTCCTTTTAAATACCCATTTGCAGCCAACAAATTTTCTGCCTTTAGGTAAGGGAACTGAACTCCAAGTATCTTTCATTTCTAATGATGTCATTTCTTCATTCATGGCTTCCAAGTAAGAGTTTGAATTAGACATTCTAAATTCCTCTTTCACAATCCTAAGCTCATCAGTGCTATAAATTAAAACATAGGCACAAGTAGAATCTAACAAAGAAAACCCATACCTATCAGGTTGCTTTCTTTCACGTGTTGACCTCCTCATAGGCTAAGGCTGAGGTTCTTCTTCTTCTTTGGAACTCTCAGAACAACTTGAGCTCTCCTTAGTTTCAGGTACATTTTAAATTTTAAATTCCTCTTTATCTGGTATTGGAGGAATTTCAACTACATTCTTTTTATTTCCTGATTTTTTTTAATTACAGATCCAAAGTAGAAGGTTTCAACTCACAAAAAATAACACTTCTTCTATATAGAACCTTCTCAGTATTAGGATTCCAAAGCTTGTATCCTTTTATGCCAGCACTATAACCAATAAAAATACATTTAACAACCTTGTTTTCCAATTTAGAGTTTTTTTCATTTGACACATATGCATATGCCTCATAGCTAAAGAAATGAATGTGTCTTAGAGAGGGCTTCTTTCCAGACCATGCTTCCAAAGGTGTTTTTTCAACAAGAGCGGAATTAGGAGAACAATTTATTAATTAACATGTTGTTGCAACTGCCTTAGCCTAGAAATTCTCCTCCAAGCTAGCACTGCTCAACATACTTTGTACTCTTTCCATCATTGTCCTATTGAACCTTTCAAAAACTCCATTTTACTGTGGAGTGTAGGGTGTAGTTTTATGTCTTTTAATTCCATGATCTTTACAGTACCTTTTGAACTCATTAGAACAACACTCACCACCATTGTCAGTCCTTAAACATTTTAATTTTCTTTCAGTCTAATTTTCCACAAGGTTTTCAAATTCCTTAAAACGACTAAACACTCCTAATTTACTTTTCAAAAAATAAACAAATTCCCTTTTTGAATAATCATCAATGAACGAAACATAATATCTTGATTTAGACAAAGAAGGAATATTTACTAGACGAAAAACATCAGAATGTATATAATCAAGTAAACATGAAGATTTGTGAGGACTGGAGTAAAATGAAACATGGTGTTGTTTACCATATATACAATGTTCACAAAACTTGAATTCGAGGTTACAATCATCAAGCCCTTCGACTAGGTTTTTATTCTTCAAGGTTTTTAAAACCTTTTTCTCCAATGTGGCCAAGCCTATGATGCCAGGGCATAGTCTTTTCTACTGGAAGTTTAACTTCCATAGAGTTTGCACTATTAGGAACTTTTTTCTCCTTTTCTCCATGAGTAGCCTTCTGTGACTTTACAAAGACACTATTGCATTGGACAACATGTGCATCTAGCTTATACAAGGTACCAATATGAGCACCCCTAGCTAGCACCATTGAGCTTCTAGTCATTTTGCAGCCATTTCCAGAGAACATGACTTGCACTCCAACATCGTTCAACTTACTAACAAAAAGTAAATTTTGAGCCATACTTGGTATATGCATTATATCATTGATTCCCTTCACTCTTCCATCAAAGAATTGTATTCTGACTCTTCCACAACCAGCTATTTCCAGAGATGAATTGCTTGCCAAATACACCCTTCCACCATCGTATTTTTCATACTTAGTGAATTAGTCTCTATGAGATTTCATGTGGAAAGATACTCTAAAATCAATCAGCAAGACATCATCTGATGCCTGTGTAGCCAAGGCTGCAATGAAAGCATCTGTATCACTTTGAGAAGAATCATTATCAGAAGAATATTTCTTTTTCTCCTCTTTCCAATCCTTTTAGACATGACCAGGTTGCCCACAATTCCAACACTTTACCTTGCACTTCTTACTAGGACACTTTGATGTCCCCTCTGATTTGGATTTGGAATTCTTTTCCTTCTTACCTTTTTGTCTCAATCTGCCTCGAATAGCAAGAGTCTCCTTTTCCATCTCAGAATATTTTCTTCTCATCTCTTTTGATAACAAAGAAGCAAAAATATCTTCCATCTTAAAAGAGGAATTAGTACTCCCAATTGCCATCACCAAGTGATCCCAAGAATCTAGCAAAAATCATAACAATAGCCTATGGGTATGTGCAGGATCATCATGGAAAAAACAAGCCCTTAAGTGGCAAAAAACTCAGAAAAATCAAAGTTTGGCAACTTGACATAAAAAATTGAATAAGTTATCAATATTATTTCAAAAATATGTAAGAATAGAATCTGTAGAAAATTGAATGTAGTTTCTAAACTACTAGGTTTGTTTAAAAAAATAAATTATTTGGTGAAAATTTGAAATTTCAATGTAGTGGTACTTAAATTTCAGGGAAACAATAAGGAGTAGGTGTCTGTCTAATCACCATAACAACAATAAAATGATAATATTTTTTTATAAAACTTTAGATATAAGTAGAGGATTCATTCCTCGATGTGATGCATATTTTTGTATAATTTTGTTCCAAGTAAATAATTAATTATGAATTTTGTATTCCAACTTTCAAAAAAATATGAAAACTTGTATGTCTGACCACCTTAACTTGGTTAAAACTTCATGAAATTCAATTTTTCTTTTTTTAATCCTATATTATGCAAAACATAAAATGTGACACATGTTTTGGATTAAAAAAATGTAATACCATTTGAAAGCTATAGTTGTTTTTCAATCAGCCTATCAATTAGGACTTTAGTCGTAATTTGAATAGAAAATGAATAATAATTACTTATTAAATTCAAAGTAAAGAATAATTTATATCAATGGAAAGTTGAGAATCTCCTTTAAAAACCCTTTTCATTTCATCAATTTTGGGCTAGAAAAAAGTCATCAACCACATACCCATCATATTGCCACTTTTTGGCCCATCATGATCCTGCACATACCCATACAATGATCTTCTTCATCAATCTTCACACCCATAGAAGCAATCAACATGTTGAAAGAATTCAAAAGATCAACAACAGATGCTCCTTCCTAAATTTTCAAAGAGTACAACTTATTTCTCAAGAACAACTTATTCACCAAGGACTTGCCCTGATAAATAGCTCTCAGTCTTTTCCACAAAGAAGATGCAATCTTTTCTTCATGATCATTTAGAAGAACAGAGTCTGCTAAACAAATCCTTATTATCCCCTTTAATTTTTGATCTGCAAGGTTCGAATCCTCTTTCTTCATGCATGTAGGCATCGTTCCAAACAAAAAAAGCCAAAGATCATGATCAACCAATAGATCTTCCATTTTGAGTTTCCACAACTCAAAATTACAGCCATTGAGTTTCTCAATTTCAATCTTTCTTGACGTGCTTGCCATCTTAATCTGTAATTCAAATTAATAGATTTCTACAAGACTCCCACTGAATAGAAATGACACAAAAAACCAAACCTACCCACAAGGATAACACAATTGGCCAGACTCTGATACCACTTGTAAGGAAAGCTTAGGTGTGAAACAAACTCTCCTAATACCAAAACCTCAAGGAAGAATGCAAATATGACTTCAAATTTTACAATTAGAATTCAATGAGATACACTTGAAAAGAATAAAATAAAAGAGAAATGGACACATACATAAATAAACACTAGATTTACGTGGGAAAACCCTTACAGGAGAAAAACTCACCACACCAAGAAAAGCCTCTTTGTATTACAGTAAAGAAAATTACATACAGATATTAGACTTATCTTTCTGATGTCAATTTACAATAGCAACATTCACTGATCAATCTTGTATAGAACATTAATCTCACAATTCTCTCAGATGCATCCTATGAATCCATTGAGATCAATTTGTGTTTAGTTAAGCAACACTTTTCGTTATCTCACACATCTCTCTTCATCAACCATTACAGAGTTTATAATCCATTCTACTCATGGCCTATTCATTTTCCACAATAGAATTGTCACAACTGTTCCACTTCCAATGGTTCACATTCCACTTCTCTCATTGGCTCAAAACATACCACATAGGATAGACGTTCGGTCAAATTTTTTAACTAAATCGCATATCAGTAAGACACCAGACCATGTCTCCCTGATGCCAAAATGACTGAACACATAGCTATCGGCAAGACCAAAGGTATCGGTAACACCCAAAGAAGTCAAACCAATAACAAAACAAGTCTCCCCAATATCACAAGAAAACCAACTATGAATCATCAAGAGATCATACCGAATGCAAAACCATCAGCCAGACCAACCCTATTGGCAAGAATTCTCACCAATGTCCATTGCAAAACTATTGGTAAGGCCATCACTATTGCTAGGACTTCCAAGAAGCTCAACCATCGAAAATATCCTACATTGACGTGAAATATTAGTAGTCATTAGTCTATAAATAAAAGCCCGAAGACTTTAGGTATCCATGAGTTAGTCCTTTTATTACCAACTTAGTTGTACACCGCATTTGACCATCACATTGAATTGTTAGTCATTCCTTGTGGTCTCCACCATGACATGCGTTCACTACTTGTGTATTTTCAGAGAATCAAGCTGGGAATCTACAATATTCTCAACAAGTCTTCCAGAATCCCAAGTGGTCCCCACATCTGTCATCTTGTCACTCAATCAGAGAAAAAACATACTTACAACTTCCATAGTAGGTTAGGAAAATCCCAAACACTGTGACATTGAAGGAGATTGACCAATCAGGAAGTTAAGAAACTTTTGAACTATGCGACAAGGTTCCAAGGTTCAGGATTTGAGTGATAGGCTGATAAAGAAGACCAACAAAGGGTAAATCTAGCATGTCTTTAACAGAGATACAATCCAACAAGTTGAGGCACAATTTCCAACAATCCCTCTAATACAATGATGACCTTCCTATTAGATAGACAAAGTGATATCATCAGGACCTTGAAGAAGGTCTCTCTAATAGAATGATAGAAGAATGAATGCCAATTATGGGACCGACCAAGATAACACTTAAAGCATATTAGTGTGACATAGGCACATAAGTAGGACTAGGGATGACATCCCCCAGACAGAGCGATGAGGTGCTATGTGGGACTTAATGGGATGATGGTGACAATGGATTGTGACCAAAAAGTACAAGTGGTGAAGAACGATTGGTTGGTGTTCTAATTCACATCACTATTGCGAATTAGGTGGTTATGACATGGATGACATGTAGGATTTTGGGCACAATCAGATACCAATGTGGGTGACGTGGCAGTAGACAATTGATCTGTCTAGAAATTTACATCCTTGTTGTGAATGGCATTGGTGTGACTAAATGGTATCACTAGGACCTTGAAGCATGTCACAGTGACGAAGTGATGGGTGAGTGTATATGCATCATTGGTGTTGCAATGGTGTATTGGGAGGACATTGATGTATGTCCTAGTGATGAAGTGATAAGGTAATGTTGACATGTGAGAAAAAAAATGGAAGGATGACATATGGCATTAGTGTGACAATTCCATATTGGTGGGAGGTGATTTGGTGTCGCTTTGATAGACTGACAGTATGGACAATGTCTAAGCATGATGACAATGAAGGTAGTATGTTAGGTGGATGATAGAAATTGGTGGAATGTTGTCTATGGTGGATGTTAGTGATATGTGGGACCCTTTGCTTAAGCAAGTAAGACTTGGAGGTATCGTAGGGAGATGTGAAGGAGTCTCTTTGATAGAATGATGAAGATGGTGATTGGTCATGTAAGAGACAAAGTATTGAGGGTAAACCCACAAAAGTGGTGTACAATTTGAGTGAGGAAGGAAAAGTGGCTAAAAATGACCCCATACAAAAAAAATTGGTTTTGAGGATTTGAATGAACTGGTTCAAGCGAACCAAAAAAAGGTTCAAATGAACCCTTTGGTTCAAGCAAACCAAAAAAGGGTTCGAATGAACCTTGGGTGCGAACCAGTTAAATGCAAGGTGGGCTCCATTCCTGCCAAAAAACCAAAGAAAAACACTTTATAGGAGGGGGTTCAAATGAACCTTGGTTCGAGCAAACATTAGGGGGTTCACTAGAAAACTCCTTGGTTAACTCAAACCCCCTAAATCCTACATTGGCATCCTTTGGTATTAAAATAAGTCCAAATTTTTATGTTTTAAAGCTCGGGTTGATGATTAAAATGAAGGAGACTTCACAAACACAACTAGAATCAAGTAGTCCTCATAATGAGCTATCCAATGACTATATTTTAATATGTTCTTATTTTATTATCTATTTTTTTTTTAGTTTTACTAAACATAGAATTTTCACCAAAAATCAAACTCTCTATTTTGCACATGCGGAAAACTAGTAGATTATCAAAAAAAAAAATTGAAAAATATGAGTGCACTAGATATGGAAGTCCTTGATCCAAAAAAAAAATGAAAAATGAATTTTGATACATACAAAAAAAGTTACACATTATACGGTCGCACTATGTTTGAATTGTAATTGGTTTGACTTCAAAACTTGATTAAAGGAAAAACATTCAATAAAAAAATATCTAACCAAGTGGAAGCATTAGATATCAGAGTTACAAATCTAAATTGAAAAGAATTATAATTTTATCCTTCATGGATAAAATGTTATACATTATACGATGAGCGTCACTTTTTAAAATTGTTGTTTTCTGAAAAAAACTAGTTTTTGAGGGAGATGAAAAAAGAAGTGTAATCTGATTCCAAAAATTTTGAAAAAAATATATTTAGAATCTATAGACAAAATTCCACAAAACTCTAGTTTACATCATCTTCAAATTCCTCATGGTTTAGCCACTATAGGTGCTCGAAAGTGAAGATTTAGGTAAAAAAATATATTTTAGTGTCTAGTTTGGCCAAAAATTGTAAACCACTATTGTGGGATCACCCTTGACTGATGATGTGCATAGTGAAGGTAGATATTTGACAATTGATGATTTTTTGTTTTTCATATTTGTTGCAAAACATCACTTGGTCAAGGAGAGTCTTTAATGATGGTGTTCTATGGTGAATACCCCTAAGATCGATGAAGGAGATTCAAATGACTGCTTATCTAGTAGTTAGGATTTAAAGAAATGAAAATGAATGAGGATCATGAGATCAAGGTGAGAAAGGAGAAGATCGATGACCATAATTCAAAGGTGCAGATCTATAACGACTCAACAGTGTGAACAAGGGTTCTTGAGTGGTAACTGACATATAGAAAATCATTAATTGGTCTAGTTGCACAAAGCGATTAATTGATTGAAGATCTAAGTTGTAAGGAGATGGAATAGATGGAATATGAGATTGAGATTGAATTAGATCAAATGAATAGTAGAGAGCATTAACTACATAATCTAATTCTTAAGGTTTGATAAGAAAAGAATGAAGGAAAATCTTTTGCACTAGATTTAATGGTGTGCGACTTGATGCAAGATATACTAAAATGTGTCTAATCATTGGTACATAGAAAGGGCACCACATGAAATGTGTCCACTCATTGGCTACTATTTTCTAAAGAGATTGCAAAAGAGCATCACAACAAGCGATGGTCAATTAACATCCAAAAAAGGTGATTGAAGATGTTGTCACTGATGAATAAAGTGTTGCCATCAATTATAGAGCCAACCCATTCTTCCTAGAGATGGGATTTATTTTTAATGATAAAGCCAAAATTTATCATGGGTTGTAGAGTTGACATCAACTCTAGTCATTACATACCATTTTAATGTATAGGGAATGATGCCTACCCTATCATGCATATCCATCGCTAGTCTATTCATGTTGTCGTTAGCAATGGCAGCAACTATCTAGTCCCACAAATGCATCTAGGTATGGATGCATGCCACATACCATAACTTGAACAGGTTGTGGTTATGCAAGCGTATGATTTCAATTTTACTTTTATTCATCAGACCAGTACTGTTTGATTAGACGGGGTGAAATGTATTTAAACTATGATAAATACTGAATTTGTACCCTTCACTCTGAATATTTACCAACTTTATGAAGTTTTTATAAGTTGAAATTTTATGCTTCTAAAGTGTACAATATTTAATGCTTTCATAAATATTAAAATATATTATATTCAAATAATTATTAAAAGCATATAATTAAATTATATATAGTTTTATAAATATAATCTAATATAATAATATAATATATTTCAACAACATTATACTATTTAAACTAACTATTTTTAATAAAATTTCATAATATTATAATATACTTACTAACATCATTATAATATATTTGAATTATGATATAAAAATTGTAATATGGGTATGTGTAGGATCATGATGGGCCAAAAAGTAGCAATATGATGGGCATTTGTAGGGTATGTGGTTGACGATTTTTTTTCACCCAGAATTGATGAAATGAAATGGTTTTTAAAGGAGGTTCTCAACTTTCCACTAATATAAATTATGCTTTACTTTGAATTTAATAAATAATTATTATTCATTTTCTATTTGAATTGTGACTAAAGTCCTAATTAATAGGTTGATTGAAAAACATCTATAGCTTTCAAACTATATCACATATTTTGAATCTAAAACATGTGTCACATTCTATGCTTTGAATACTATAGGATTAAAAAAATGAATTTCATGAAGTTTTGACCAAGTTAATAAGGTGGTCAGACATATGAGTTTTTATATTTTTCAAAGGTTGTAATAACAAAATCATAATTAATTATTTACTTGGAAAAAAATACAAGAATATATGCATCACATTGGGACATGAGTCCTCTACTCATATATAAAATCTTATAAAAAAATATTATCATTTTATTGTGGTTAGGGTGGTAAGGCAAACACCTACTTCTTATTTTTTCCCTTAAATTTAAGTACTACTACATTGAAATTTCAAATTTTCACCAAATAGATTTTATTTATTTAAAAATAAACCTAGTAGTTTAGAAACTACATTAAATTTGCTACAAATTCTATTCTTACATATTTTTCAAATAATATATATAATTTATTCAAATTTTTACGTCAAGTTGCCTAACTGTGATTTTTCTAATTTTTTGCCACTTAAGGGCCTTTTTTCCATGATGATCCTACACATACCCATATATTACATAATATAATATAAAAAAATAAATTTATAACTGATTTTTATATTAAAGTTATGGAAAGCCATATTTTTAAAATTAAATAATATTATATATGATAATAATGTATATATATATATATATTTTTTTTTTGATGACCCAGGGTATCCCCGCGACCTCCGCCCAACGCCCCAACCTTACACTAGTTCAGATTGAGGGTGAGCGGAGGGAAAGACTAATCCCTGGAGTTGCAGTGCAATCAGCACCCACCCCCAGGTGTCTGTGGCTGAATAATTTCATGAGCCAATGAGAGTCAAACCGAAGACCTCGGGGAGCAAACCCAAGACTCAAGCCAACTCTGCTAACCCGTGGGGGTGATAATAATGTATATTATTTAAATAATTATTCTATTAATTGTTATATAATTATATTATATTTAAATTATTTATAAATTTACATGAAATATTTAGTTGTTTATTATTATTATTTTTATAATATTTTCATATTATCATATTATATTAAGAAAATATAATAATAATAATTAATAGAACAATTATTTAAATATAATATACAATATTATTTAACTTTAATAATATTTTTAAGACTTTATTTACCAAAACAAATTGATGGGTTCACTACTATTATAATATAATAATAATTATTATAATTATATTATATCTAACATTTAATTATATTAAAATAATAGCATATAATAATAATATAATCCAATAATTATTATTATTACGATTCTATTGGGACAAGCTATAATGGTAGAGGCTAAGGTTATGAAAAAGATTAGATCAAATTATTGTTTGCATTTGGGACAAGTTTGTAATCTTGAAAATTTAAAAATAATTATTTTGAATGTCGATTCCCTAGTCAAAAGGAAATTACTTAAATTTTGGGGCTTTCAGAGCGACTCACTTCCATGTAAATACCTTGACATTCCTTTATTTTCTTGTAAGGAAAAGCATGACTTCTTGGATAGATTGATTACCTCTATTTCAAACATAATTTCTCTTTGGAAATCAAAATGGATCTGTTTTGTGAGAAATTTAGTCATGCTTAAATATGTTTTATGTTCCCTTCCAATTTATCTGATGTCGGTTTTTAGTCTTCCCAAAGGAAAAGGGAAAGTATTACAAAAAGTTCTTAAATATTTTCTTTGGTTAGAGAATGTGACTGCTAAAAATAAACTTCCTCTTGTAGCTTGGGATAACATTTGTGAACCAAACATTTTTGGAGGGATAGGATTGAGAAATTCTTTTTTTCAAAATAAAGCATTGGGTGCAAAACTAGTTTGGAAAATTTATACTAAACCTGATGTCAAATGGTGTAAATTGATCAAGATACAAATATTTGGACTCCCTTGAGAAGGAAATAATATTCACTCAAAAGGGTCTCCCATGGGGGTCTAAAATTTGGAATTTCATTTTTTCATGTAGGTCAATCCTTCTTCCTCATCTTTCTTGGATGATTAATAATGGTGAAAAAGCCCTTTTTTCGGAATGATGTATGGAATGGTCACAAACCCCTTCAACAACTTGGTGATTGGAATCAAATAGAATTTGAATTAAAAAATATATGGGGCCACAAAGTTTGAGATTATTTAGACATTGATCGTTTGAATCTGTAACGCCCCGACGTGCGAACCCCACAGGACAATTACATAATAATTACAGCACAATTTTTTTTTTTTTTAAAAGTAAACATAACATATATGTAATACACATTAAATCATACATGAATTTCATTTAAATATATTCATTAGCACATACATCCTTCGAGGTACACAAGGAGTCATTACGCGACTTAGATCCCCACAATGACAATAAAGAATAAAAGCCAAAGATATAATTCATAACAAAGTAAACATTAACAAATGTAATGCATACATGATAAACATTGATAAGAAACCATCTATATATACAACATATGCATGATTAACATAATAAATTAAATAACAACTACCATAGCCCATATCCACGCAAGAATTATCATTACATTACAATACAATGTTCAAGATGTACAATGATACAAAAGTGTTTCCAATCATAAATGGAAACCATACATAAGATAACATAATACAAATGAATACACAGTATCATAATTGGCTCCAAGACGGATACAATTCTGAAGTCACTGCAATAACATCAATCCGCACCTCTCGATCCTCGACTGGGGACCCAATGGGGTGCTTAGCACGTTCCACCCGACCATGTGAGTCCGAAGACCCACCCCCCGTGCTAAGGAGCTGACAAGAAGAGTCCTCAACCAAGAACATCCAAACAGGAAACCACAAGACTCAACAACATACAAAAGTATCATAAAACTCAAGGATTAACATACTAACTTAAAATCATAAATCCCATCACATAAATTAAAGTAATGACCAGTAAACAAGTAATCAAAGGATGATCACGAAACGCTTCCAAGTCAAACTGAAATTAATAAACATAATACAATTCTAAATTGCAATTACACATTACAATAACAGCATATCACAATACCAAAAGAGTACAAATCATCAATATCAATGAGATCATCCAAAACCACAAAGTACACCAAAGATGTGTTAAGACAATAATCATAAATCGTTTTAAGTCAATATAAACAACCAACTTAACCAATCCCCCATAACATACTTCCAAAGGAACACAATAAAGTAAACACATGGGCAACTAGGGGAGAGTGTCATCGCATAGCCCACATGGGTTCTCCTGGCCCTTCCTCCCAAACTGAGGCGCCGGCCCCCATCTATGGATCTATGTGCTCTTCCTCCCAACTGGAGGCGCCGACACCATAGGGTAGCTCATGCGGAGCCGTAGACCTCTCGTGAAGACGAGGTCACGACCTTGCCAACCACGGCCTTCTCAGCCTTCCATTAGTCTGCGGAAGCACCAATGAAGACGAGGCATCCATTTTTTTTTATCGTAATGATATTACTACCCAACCCTCCTAAGTTAATTATTAGGTTTTCACTTGATTACCAACTCACTCGTGGGTTCTCCTGTGCTCTTCCCCTTACACGGGGCGCCGACCCCCACGAGGAGCCACTCTCCCTAGAGACCCAACAACATAAAAACCAAGGAACAATTAAGGGTTGTACCATCATAATTAAAACAAAGAATCACATCATAAAAGAATGCGAGGCATTACCCATCTCGCTAACAAGTACAAAATCAGAGTCTCAACAAAGTCTCGTACAACCCTTTTCAAAATAATGATACCAATATCTTGCTTTGCCAAGAGTACATAAAAAGAGAACATCAAATGACAATCATCTCAAGCCTCTGGAAGCCAAAAGAACAACAACTCACAAACAAGGGTAAAATGAAGCAACACAAGTTTTTCACCAATAATTCCAACACAAGGATGAAATTTCATCAAATATGAGAGTAAATCAGAAAAGCCATAAAAAGGGAAGGTTCATCAAGACCCATCCACAAATCAACAATGGTGTTACCTCACAAGGAATCATAGAAGAAAAATTAACCTCTAAATCAACAAGAATCACTCAACATCCAAAAGCCACCAATTAGGCATTCCACGGGAGACCTCAATTTTCTCCTCACAAGAATCCCTTAGATTGGTACGTAAATCACAATCATCAAAATCAGTAAACATGGAAACAACAACAATTATCTATTCACATTAACAATTAGAATAACCAACAGGCCAATAAAAAACCTCAAGTTCTAAATAACAATCCATATAAGAACCTCATCAATTAGACACCCGAATTGCCATAAAATGATCCACTAGCTAATAATCCAAATGAAATGATTAAGAATGGAAACTCAATTCAAGGAATAATTTACTACCATAATGAAGTCAACTAGAGTTTAATTATAATACTTAACCACGGCCAAGGATACACAATTCCATAAAAGTTTAGTACAAACACCCATGACATGACACTCAACAATTTCTTAATTAGAATATATAATTAAGAGAATCATTGTTCCTAGTAAATTTCTATAAGATGAGAGGAGTTGGATATTAAGACAATGTCGATTTAATTCATAAACTAAAAGAAATATAAAGTAATTAAAAGATATCACCAAATTAATACTATAAAATTAGAACACAAAATAAGAGAACATATAAGAAGGAATAAATATGTACTTCATATTTTAATTTCCACTATATTAAAAGAAATCCCAAGTTAATATTTTCAACCTACCTTTCCATTTAAAATTAGATACAATAATCAGTAATATTCCTTATCCTTAATCTCATAATTGAATTCAAAGATTATTTCCCTCGACCATGATATTTGAGACAATCTTAATACAATTTCCTAGTTATTTAGCTTACATACTAATCTTACCATTCTACTCTAAGGGTTGTAAAATAACAATATTCACCTACAAATTAACAAAGAATAAACCATACTGATTGTGGTAATAATAATATCCTAAACTTCTTATTCTTCTTAGACAAATATGCAAATCATAATCTTCATTCAATTTTCAGTGTTAAGGAAACTTAAATTTGTTTATCTTTATTAGAGTAACCATTTAAAATCAACATCGTCATTTAATTAGATTCTATAAGTACTTCAAAATACCACTCACTCCATTTAATTCTCTTCTACTTTTAATTATAAATCTACTTATTTAATTTCTTTATCTTCGTTCTCCAAAAATAAGTTCTATATATGATGTATCTATGCAAATATATATATACTAAAACCTTTTTGATAAAGTTAAAAATTTAAAAATATTAACTTATTTGATTTCACTAATCCACTAATTTCCTTTTAATGAAATTAATACATATTTAAGATAATAAAAGGAGGAGAGATATTATCAACTAATTGAAAACCTATAAACTATCAAACTATAAGGCTACACAACCATTAGATAAGCATTAAATCAATACAAAAGCAATACAACTTAAAGATCAAAAGAATCTACTAACAATCAATACAAAAGAATAAATAAGAATGAAGACTCCACTCAAGGAACAATTTGTGTTCATTGACTACCATAATTAGATCCACTAATTTGAACAAAAGCTGAGACAGGTTGACAATAAAATCAGAGAGATTATTTAAACCATTAAACTTCCTATTATGTTCAAGTGTGAGGCAAAGACAGGTGGACAGTAAAATCAGAGAGATTATTTAATTTGTACACCCATGCAACTCTAAAATTTGCAACTATGAAAGAGGAAAAGGTTTCAAGAAGGCTATACAAATCTATACAATGTCTCAATTCTAAATGCTGTAACAGTGACAGACTGCCCAGTATATTAGAAGGTGAATATTAGATGTTGCAGCTGAGGGAGGTGTTCACTGGTATCAGGGAGGCTATATAATTTTGTACAACACCTCAACTCTAGAAGCTGAAACTGTGACAGGTTACCAAGTATATCAGAAATTGAATTTTATACGTTGCCGCTGAGATGGGTCGCCAATGGCTTCAGGGAGGTTATTTAAATTTGTACACTCTCCTAAGTATAAATGCTGCAGCGGTGATAGGCTGCCAACGGTATCTTGGAGGTTATACAAATTTAGATTATCAGACTATGCGAAGGAGCTCATCTAAACATTGTATCCAATAACATCAATTTCTCTCAGCTTCGACTGGACAGAGGTAATTGGCAAAGGCTTGAGACATTGCACAGCCCAAGAGAATTAAATAATCTGCTCACTGGTCCCCAATTTCTTCACATGAACAATCTGCTCATTGATGGCATCAGAGAAGACACACGAACCAAGCTTCCTCCAAGTTTGAGATGGCTACGGTTGCAAAAAAATGTGATAAGACACCTTGCTTAAGTCTTATGGATAACATTCAGGATTTTTGATCTATACACCCTACCATGTTTAAGTGTTGCGGCTGTGTCAGGTTGCCAAGTATACCAGAAAGTGAATATTGGAAATTGGAGATATCGCCATCTACTTGCATTATTATCAGATTCCAAATGTTATCCACCGGTCTAAAGGGAAGGCGAAAGGTGAGGTGCAAATACGCGACTCAAGAACAGGAGAATAATGTACAACTTTACCTTTTTACACATTACTGCTTGCTGGCGAATTTCCAGAGATGCGCTCAAGTTTGAAGATGGAAATTAAACTTCACCAGATCAATGGAGGGCTCTTTTATTTTATTAAAAGCTGATAATATCTTATTTTCAAATACTGCAACTGTGATAATTTGCCAGAAAATTCAAGCAGGTTATTTAAATCTTTAAACTTCCCATTATAATTAAGCGCTACAGCTTAGACAGATTGATAAGGGATCAGGGAGCTTATTTACATCCTCGCACCCTTCTGTGTTCAAGTAAAGACACTGTAACAGGTTGCTAAAGGAATCAAGGAAGTTATTTTAAACTGACTATATTTTAGTTCCAATTGCTGCGGCTAAGATGGAATCAAGAGGGGGGGGAAACATTTAAATCGTGAACTTCATACCACTGATGAAAGTAATTGGCTTGATAGGGCGTGTTTGTAAGGCAAGTTATACTAGCTAAGATTCGGCTTCCAATGAAAGATGCACAAGGGTTTATACTGATAAGTTTAACAAATCATTATGAATGTCTTTACTGGACTGTTATCTATATCGCAATATTTCCAACTTTAAAAGTCCTCAACACTTATCATGCATGCTTCAATTCTAAAACCCCGATGCTCGATTTAACACCAATAAAGAGTCACAAATTGGTTTAGAAATTTGCTAAGGTTAACAACCGAGAGTTCATCATCATTCAAGTGGAATAAGTAAGACATACTTGTGAAAACTCCTTTCATCCTAGCCTAGGTTCCTTACTGAATGTTCAGTGTTAATAATCTGAATTATTTCCTATACTTTCTTTCCTTGTCCTTGCCCAAAATTTGTATCCGACCCCTCTCAGATGAAACCGGTTTTGCTTTCCTTTTATTTGGATCCTCCAAGAACTACGATACTCCTTATGCTCGCCATATCTGAAGTTGAAGACGCTGCCAATTTTCTCCCTCCCACCTGATTTGGAAAACTTTGTTTATAATTTAATTCATGGTGTCTTTTCCACTCCCATTGGAGAACCATTCGACTACCATCACTTATTATGATTTCTTTGATGATATCTTTTACACTCCCACTAGGGGACCGTTGCACTTCCATAAGCTACGATTGCAAGCCAACCACAACACGAATTCATCATTTTATAATTGAATCTTTAATATATAAACCAAATAGATGCATATTTAATAATTTACTCCTCCTTTTAGTTACAATAAAATATATTTATTTTAATAAATATTTTCACCTTAATTTATTTAAACTTAAGTACAATTTTAATATTTAATCCTTTCTATTATTTTCTCATTCTTAAATTTATTAATCGAATTTAATCATTAAATAATAATTACCTTTCCTCAACTAATCTGATTACTAAATCCCAACGATAATTCAATTAATGTTTATTATGGAATCTAATTCTTTATTTAATTCCAAATAAATCAAATCCAAGCATACACAAATACTCACACAAAAGTTTAGAACAACAGACACGGAGGGGTATTACATCCTCCCCCCCTTAAAAATTGACTTACTCCTGGAAGTCGAGCTAAATCATAAACATGGTAACACAACAATATCAATTGCTCATAAGAACCTCAACACTATAAATTAAAACATTAATTAAACGTCATCAATTAAGCAACGAAAATTAAACAATCCAAAATAAGGAAATGATACCAAAATGAAAGTGCTAACGGGGTTGCAACCAGACCAATTTTTCAAACACAAGAATGGGTGACGAACTAGGTTGGGAAAACTTTCTTGTCAGTTCCTATTTTTCCACGTCAATCCCATTGGGTGTTTATGATGCTCGCCCTGTCCTGACAAAGCAGGTGGAATCAAGACTTAGTTCCTGCAATCCTGCATGCAAACAAACGTTGTGCACAATACATATATATCACAAATACATCATGAGAGGAATTCCCAGCATAGTAGGGCACTCGCGAGCGAGTGATACCACACTGTCCCTCCCACCAAACCACACCTAATAGTCAAAACAATTCTAGTAACTCGTAAATAGTTTGCTTCTTGTTAGTTAAGTAATATTCACATAAGGATGCTAACCATAAAACTAATTTGTCTACTGTATCAAAATGAATTACTACTTGAAATTATAAGTATGTATACCTACATATTACAATTTCATTACCTTCATCACCACGTTTTTGAAGCCAACTTCCTATAAATCAAAAGCTACCATAGAACATTGCACATTAGTACCAATAAATCAAGTTGCATCTTATCCTCAAGATACTATATTCTGCTAAAAATCATAGAATAATTACCCACAAAACCTCACATTTTCGTTAAAACTCATAATTTTCACACAAAGAACTTCACTTTACTCATTATTCAACACCAAATTTCACATCAATTTTAATAAAAAGGGGTAAAATTTTACATCTTCACAGATTCAAGAAACATAATTCATCACTCAAGGACAACAAAATCGCAGATTTCATGCACACTTGACATATTCACACACATAAAACATATCACCAAGAACACATCACACTAAAACAAGGGTCCATAGAGCATCCCTGACAGGAAGGATATCGGTGCATTGCGCACTACACCGAGGGTCCTATCCTTTCCCATCAGTTTCCTGCACCATCAACCCGACACCAACTAATAGAAGAAATTCAAGTCCACAACAATCACAAAAGAAAGTAAAACTCAAGACTCATGGGTCTAAGCACAAGGTTACATAGTGAGCACACATAGATCCCAGTGTATGAACCTATGCTCTGATACCAATGTTGTAACGCCCCGCCGTGCGAACCCCAAAGGACAATTACATAATAATTACAGCACAATTTTTTTTTTTTAAAAAGTAAACATAACATATATGTAATACACATTAAATCATACATGAATTTCATTTAAATATATTCATTAGCACATACATCCTTCGGGGTACACGAGGAGTCATTATGTGACTTAGATCCCCACAATGACAATAAAGAATAAAAGCCAAAGATATAATTCATAACAAAGTAAACATTAACAAATGTAATGCATACATGATAAACATTGATAAGAAACCATCTATATATACAACATATGCATGATTAACATAATAAATTAAATAACAACTACCATAGCCCATATCCACGCAAGAATTATCATTACATTACAATACAATGTTCAAGATGTACAATGATACAAAAGTGTTTCCAATCATAAATGGAAACCATACATAAGATAACATAATACAAATGAATACACAGTATCATAATTGGCTCCAAGACGGATACAATTCTGAAGTCACTGCAATAACATCAATCCGCACCTCTCGATCCTCGATTGGGGACCCAATGGGGTGCTTAGCACGTTCCACCCGACCATGTGAGTCCGAAGACCCACCCCCCGTGCTAAGGAGCTGACAAGAAGAGTCCTCAACCAAGAACATCCAAACAGGAAACCACAAGACTCAACAACATACAAAAGTATCATAAAACTCAAGGATTAACATACTAACTTAAAATCATAAATCCCATCACATAAATTAAAGTAATGACCAGTAAACAAGTAATCAAAGGATGATCATGAAACGCTTCCAAGTCAAACTGAAATTAATAAACATAATACAATTCTAAATTGCAATTACACATTACAATAACAGCATATCACAATACCAAAAGAGTACAAATCATCAATATCAATGAGATCATCCAAAACCACAAAGTACACCAAAGATGTGTTAAGACAATAATCATAAATCGTTTTAAGTCAATATAAACAACCAACTTAACCAATCCCCCATAACATACTTCCAAAGGAACACAATAAAGTAAACACATGGGAAACTAGGGGAGAGTGTCATCGCATAGCCCACATGGGTTCTCCTGGCCCTTCCTCCCAAACTGAGGCGCCGGCCCCCATCTATGGATCTCCTGTGCTCTTCCTCCCAACTGGAGGCGCCGGCACCATAGGGTAGCTCATGCGGAGCCGTAGACCTCTCGTGAAGACGAGGTCACGACCTTGCCAACCACGGCCTTCTTAGCCTTCCATTAGTCTGCGGAAGCACCAATGAAGACGAGGCATCCATTTTTTTTATCTTGTAATGATATTACTACCCAACCCTCCTAAGTTAATTATTAGGTTTTCACTTGATTACCAACTCACTCGTGGGTTCTCCTGTGCTCTTCCCCTTACACGGGGCGCCGACCCCCACGAGGAGCCACTCTCCCTAGAGACCCAACAACATAAAAACCAAGGAACAATTAAGGGTTGTACCATCATAATTAAAACAAAGAATCACATCATAAAAGCATGCGAGGCATTACCCATCTCGCTAACAAGTACAAAATCAGAGTCTCAACAAAGTCTCGTACAACCCTTTTCAAAATAATGATACCAATATCTTGCTTTGCCAAGAGTACATAAAAAGAGAACATCAAATGACAATCATCTCAAGCCTCTGGAAGCCAAAAGAACAACAACTCACAAACAAGGGTAAAATGAAGCAACACAAGTTTTTCCCCAATAATTCCAACACAAGGATGAAATTTCATCAAATATGAGAGTAAATCAGAAAAGCCATAAAAAGGGAAGGTTCATCAAGACCCATCCACAAATCAACAATGGTGTTACCTCACAAGGAATCATAGAAGAAAAATTAACCTCTAAATCAACAAGAATCACTCAACATCCAAAAGCCACCAATTAGGCATTCCACGGGAGACCTCAATTTTCTCCTCACAAGAATCCCTTAGATTGGTACGTAAATCACCATCATCAAAATCAGTAAACATGGAAACAACAACAATTATCTATTCACATTAACAATTAGAATAACCAACAGGCCAATAAAAAACCTCAAGTTCTAAATAACAATCCATATAAGAACCTCATCAATTAGACACCCGAATTGCCATAAAATGATCCACTAGCTAATAATCCAAATGAAATGATTAAGAATGGAAACTCAATTCAAGGAATAATTTACTACCATAATGAAGTCAACTAGAGTTTAATTATAATACTTAACCACGGCCAAGGATACACAATTCCATAAAAGTTTAGTACAAACACCCATGACATGACACTCAACAATTTCTTAATTAGAATATATAATTAAGAGAATCATTGTTCCTAGTAAATTTCTATAAGATGAGAGGAGTTGGATATTAAGACAATGTCGATTTAATTCATAAACTAAAAGAAATATAAAGTAATTAAAAGATATCACCAAATTAATACTATAAAATTAGAACACAAAATAAGAGAACATATAAGAAGGAATAAATATGTACTTCATATTTTAATTTCCACTATATTAAAAGAAATCCCAAGTTAATATTTTCAACCTACCTTTCCATTTAAAATTAGATACAATAATCAGTAATATTCCTTATCCTTAATCTCATAATTGAATTCAAAGATTATTTCCCTCGACCATGATATTTGAGACAATCTTAATACAATTTCCTAGTTATTTAGCTTACACACTAATCTTACCATTCTACTCTAAGGGTTGTAAAATAACAATATTCACCTACAAATTAACAAAGAATAAACCATACTGATTGTGGTAATAATAATATCCTAAACTTCTTATTCTTCTTAGACAAATATGCAAATCATAATCTTCATTCAATTTTCAGTGTTAAGGAAACTTAAATTTGTTTATCTTTATTAGAGTAACCATTTAAAATCAACATCGTCATTTAATTAGATTCTATAAGTACTTCAAAATACCACTCACTCCATTTAATTCTCTTCTACTTTTAATTATAAATCTACTTATTTAATTTCTTTATCTTCGTTCTCCAAAAATAAGTTCTATATATGATGTATCTATGCAAATATATATAACTAAAACCTTTTTGATAAAGTTAAAAATTTAAAAATATTAACTTATTTGATTTCACTAATCCACTAATTTCCTTTTAATGAAATTAATACATATTTAAGATAATAAAAGGAGGAGAGATATTATCAACTAATTGAAAACCTATAAACTATCAAACTATAAGGCTACACAACCATTAGATAAGCATTAAATCAATACAAAAGCAATACAACTTAAAGATCAAAAGCATCTACTAACAATCAATCCAAAAGAATAAATAAGAATGAAGACTCCACTCAACGAACAATTTGTGTTCATTGACTACCATAATTAGATCCACTAATTTGAACAAAAGCTGAGACAGGTTGACAATAAAATCAGAGAGATTATTTAAACCATTAAACTTCCTATTATGTTCAAGTGCGAGGCAAAGACAGGTGGACAGTAAAATCAGAGAGATTATTTAATTTGTACACCCATGCAACTCTAAAATTTGCAACTATGAAAGAGGCAAAGGTTTCAAGAAGGCTATACAAATCTGTACAATGTCTCAATTCTAAATGCTGTAACAGTGACAGACTGCCCAGTATATTAGAAGGTGAATATTAGATGTTGCAGCTGAGGGAGGTGTTCACTGGTATCAGGGAAGCTATATAATTTTGTACAATGCCTCAACTCTAGAAGCTGAAACTGTGAAAGGTTACCAAGTATATCAGAAATTGAATTTTATACGTTGCCGCTGAGATGGGTCGCCAATGGCTTCAGCGAGGTTATTTAAATTTGTACACTCTCCTAAGTATAAATGCTGCAGCGGTGATAGGCTGCCAACGGTATCCTGGAGGTTATACAAATTTAGATTATCAGACTATGCGAAGGAGCTCATCTAAACATTGTATCCAATAACATCAATTTCTCTCAGCTTCGACTGGACAGAGGTAATTGGCAAAGGCTTGAGACATTGCGCAGCCCAAGAGAATTAAATAATCTGCTCACTGGTCCCCAATTTCTTCACGTGAACAATCTGCTCATTGATGGCATCAGAGAAGACACACGAACCAAGCTTCCTCCAAGTTTGAGATGGCTACGGTTGCAAAAAAATGTGATAAGACACCTTGCTTCAGTCTTATGGATAACATTCAGGATTTTTGATCTATACACCCTACCATGTTTAAGTGTTGCGGCTGTGTCAGGTTGCCAAGTATACCAGAAAGTGAATATTGGAAATTGGAGATATCGCCATCTACTTGCATTATTATCAAATTCCAAATGTTATCCACCGGTCTAAAGGGAAGGCGAAAGGTGAGGTGCAAATACGCGACTCAAGAACAGGAGAATAATGTACAACTTTACCTTTTTACACATTACTGCTTGCTGGCGAATTTCCAGAGATGCGCTCAAGTTTGAAGATGGAAATTAAACTTCACCAGATCAATGGAGGGCTCTTTTATTTTATTAAAAGCTGATAATATCTTATTTTCAAATACTGCAACTGTGATAATTTGCCAGAAAATTCAAGCAGGTTATTTAAATCTTTAAACTTCCCATTATAATTAAGCGCTACAGCTTAGACAGATTGATAAGGGATCAGGGAGCTTATTTACATCCTCGCACCCTTCTGTGTTCAAGACACTGTAACAGGTTGCTAAAGGAATCAAGGAAGTTGTTTTAAACTGACTATATTTTAGTTCCAATTGCTGCGGCTAAGATGGAATCAAGAGGGGGGGAAACATTTAAATCGCGAACTTCATACCACTGATGAAAGTAATTGGCTTGATAGGGCGTGTTTGTAAGGCAAGTTATACTAGCTAAGATTCAGCTTCCAATGAAAGATGCACAAGGGTTTATACTGATAAGTTTAACAAATCATTATGAATGTCTTTACTGGACTGTTATCTATATCGCAGTATTTCCAACTTTAAAAGTCCTCAACACTTATCATGCATGCTTCAATTCTAAAACCCCGATGCTCGATTTAACACCAATAAAGAGTCACAAATTGGTTTAGAAATTTGCTAATGTTAACAACCGAGAGTTCATCATCATTCAAGTGGAATAAGTAAGACATACCTGTGAAAACTCCTTTCATCCTAGCCTAGGTTCCTTACTGAATGTTCAGTGTTAATAATCTGAATTATTTCCTATACTTTCTTTCCTCGTCCTTGCCCAAAATCTGTATCCGACCCCTCTCAGATGAAACCGGTTTTGCTTTCCTTTTATTTGGATCCTCCAAGAACTACGATACTCCTTATGCTCGCCATATCTGAAGTTGAAGACGCTGCCAATTTTCTCCCTCCCACCTGATTTGGAAAACTTTGTTTATAATTTAATTCATGGTGTCTTTTCCACTCCCATCGGAGAACCATTCGACTACCATCACTTATTATGATTTCTTTGATGATATCTTTTACACTCCCACTAGGAGACCGTTGCACTTCCATAAGCTACGATTGCAAGCCAGCCACAACACGAATTCATCATTTTATAATTGAATCTTTAATATATAAACCAAATAGATGCATATTTAATAATTTACTCCTCCTTTTAGTTACAATAAAATATATTTATTTTAATAAATATTTTCACCTTAATTTATTTAAACTTAAGTACAATTTTAATATTTAATCCTTTCTATTATTTTCTCATTCTTAAATTTATTAATCGAATTTAATCATTAAATAATAATTACCTTTCCTCAACTAATCCGATTACTAAATCCCAACGATAATTCAATTAATGTTTATTATGGAATCTAATTCTTTATTTAATTCCAAATAAATCAAATCCAAGCATACACAAATACTCACACAAAAGTTTAGAACAACAGACACGGAGGGGTATTACAGAATCCCTACCTAGGTAAATGGAATGATTTTGATTTCTTGCAAGTTCCTATTCATTTGAAACTTTCATTAAAAGTTGAGCTTCCTAAGAGATAGGTATATCTTTGTAAAAAATAGGATGAAATCATTTGGTTAAAGTTCAATTTAGGGCAATATAATGTAAAAGATGAATATAACTCTCTTGCTTGTTTCAATTAGAATACTTCATTTCCAATCAGACTTTGTTGGGATCCTCACATTCTCCCTGAGGTTGGGGATTTTTCTTTGCTCACTATTAAAGATAGAATTTTAATAGGCCTGAGGTTGGATAGACTTGACATAACCAATCTTTTCCCATGTGTTATGTGTGGGAAAGATTTTGAGTCCACTGATCACCTCCTCCTAAATTGTGACTTTGCCCATGATTGTTGGTGTTGTCTTTTAAATAATCTTGGTTGGTCCAACCCTTTGCATAATTCCATCTATATTAAATTTCTATCTTGACCTTCCCTTTGTTCCTCTTCCACATTTTCACATCTTTGAAATATCTGCCCTTCCATTTTAATCTGGAACATTTGGTTGGAAAGGAACAACAAATTATTCAAAAAAAATTCCTCTACTATTTCTCAGGTCTTGCAAAGAATTTCAATTTCAATTTCTGAGGTAACTTATTCAACCATACACATAAATGCTAAAATAAGAAAGTACTTTACTTCTTGGGATGCTCTTATTTTGAAAAATTGTAAATTTTTTAAAATCCCCAAGGTAGGCTCGATCCTTTCTGAATCCCCTCCAGTCAAAAGGAATAAATTATCATGGTCTCCTCTATCCCAAGACTTCATCAAGTTGAATTTTGATGGAGCCTCTAGGGGTAATCCGAGGAAATCAAGTACTGTCATAGTTCTAAGAGATTTGAATGGAGCCTTCATTGCAACGACTTGTGAACTAATTCTAGATGACACTAATAATGTGGTAGAATTCAAAGCTTTAAGTCTAGGTCTTAAACTAGCAAAAAAATTCTCAATCTATCATCTTTACATTTTAGGGGATTCAATGTAAACAATTTTGACATTGAAGAATCATGGCATGTCTTCCTAGCATTTAGATTACATCTTATCATACATTCTCAATCGAATTGATGATTTCCCAAGTTACGAAATTTCTCATTGTTTCAAGGAAATCAATGTTGTTGCATATCTGTTAGCCAATAAAGCTATCAATGAGAATATAGGATTTCGAGAATTCACTATTGAGGAATGCATTTTTCTTTTCAAAGATAAGATTTCATAATTTCATCTTGGGTTCCTTTAGCTTCTTTTAGCATTTGCTTCTTTTCTTTGTTTTTTTGTTGGGGTATTCCTCTTCACTCGCTCTTTTTGCTTCTTTATTTTCCCTCTGACTCCCTTCATTGTTATTTTTTTGTGTAGGGTTGGGTCTTCCTTTCCCTTCTTTTGCTTCATGGAACTTTTTGATTTCCTACCTTGAGGGTCTTTTCTTTTTTTGGGTTGGGTGCTTTTTCTACATCTCACCCTCTTTTCCAATTCTTTTTCTAAATTCTGCATTGGTAAGGAAGTCTTGATTATTCCTTATGCATGGTGATTCTCCATTTGTTGCTGGCATGGCTTTCTTGATGCTCATTTAATTCTCACACATTATAAAAGACCAAAATGGTTCCTAAAATGTGTGTATTATATTAATATTATATTATATTATTATGGTATTGTATTATAAAATTTTGTTAATTATTACTATTATATTGTCATAATTTATGACAATATATTACAATTTTTATATCATAGTTCAAATGCATTATAATAATGTTAGGAAGTATATTATAATATTATGAAATTTGATAAAAATATAGTAGGTTTAAATAATATAATAATGTAATTGAAATATATTATATTATTATATTAGATTATATTTATAAAACTATATATAATTTAATTATACCCTTTTAATAATTATTTGAATATAATATTTTAATATTTATTAAAACATTATATATCATACAATGTGGAAGCATAAAAGTTACAATTATAAAAAACTTCATAAAGTTGGTAAATTTATATTTAGTGAAGCATGGAAATCTAGTATTTATCATAGTTTAAATGCATTTCACCCGATCTAATCAAATAGTATTGGTCTAAAGAATTAAAATATAACTAAAATCATATGCCTGCATAACCACAACCCATACAAGTTATGGTATGTCATGCATGCATCCATTCCCCAATGCATTTCTTATTAATTATAGAGCCATCCCATTCTGACCAGCGATGGGATTTATTAAAAGCTAATTATATTATTTAGCAATTATTAAAAGTTAATTACTTTCACAGGCTACACAGTTGACTCCTCTGATGAACAATTACTATTTTAGTAATTATTAACAGTTAATTATATTATTTTATTATCTTTTAAAAAGTTAATTATTATTTTAACACTATAAAAATTAAAGTTAATTACATTATTTTATTGTTTTAGTAAAAGTTAATTATAATTAATATATTATTTATTTTACTAAAAAAATATCATTACTAAAATAGAGAGTGATTATTTGAATAACTAATTTTTTTTCAAAAAATATTAAAATAAATTAATTTTTTTACTCTAATATTTTTTTTAATCGTTAATTACATTATTATTATATAAAAACATTTATCTAGAAAAATAAAAAGTTCATAGAGGAATCTACTGAGAGAAAATATGACTGAGTGACAATGACAACTTGACGACTACCTTTTAGAAAATGAAAAGAAGCTACCTCCTCATGGAAATCATGGCTATAGTAGGTAGGTCTATTCTCATCATGGTCCCCCTAGGAATCCAAATAGGCATCATGCAAAACAAGGGAAGCCTTTTTTCAGGCACAGATTCTCAAGGCCAGACTGGGTACCATATCACTATCATAGGTTTTTGAACAAAGGGTATGTGCAGAATCATCATGGAAAAAAAGGCCCTTAAGTGGTGAAAAATACCAAAAAATCAGAGGTAGGCAACTAGATGTAAAAAAATGAATAAGTTATTTATATTATTTCAAAAATATGTAAGAATAGAATCTGTAGCAAATTGAATGTAGTTTCTAAAATACTAGGTTTATTTTTAAAAAAAATCTATTTGGTGAAAAATTGAAATTTAAATGGAGTAGTACTTAAATTTCATGGAAAAAATAAGTAGGTGTTTTTCTGACCAGCCTAACCACAATAAAATGATAATATTCTTTTATAATATTTTAGATATAAGTAGAAGACTCATGTCCCAAAGTGATGCATATTTTTTTTGTAATTATTTTCAAAGTAAATAATTAATTATGAATTTTTTATTACAACTTTTAAAAAATATAAAAACTCATATGTGTGACCATCCTAAATTGGTCAAAACTTCATGAAATTCATTTTTTTAATCCTATAGCATGTGAATCATAGAATGTGACACATGTTTTGGATTGAAAAAATGTGATATTGTTTGAAAGCTATAGATGTTTTTCAATCATCCTATCAATCAGGACTTTGGTCGTAATTGAAATAGAAAATAAATAATAATAATTTATTAAATTCAAATTAAAGCATAATTTATATTAGTGGAAAGTTGAGAATCTCCTTTAAAAACCCTTTTTCTTTCATCAATTTTGGGTACAAAAAAAGTCATACACATATCCATTATATTGCCACTTTTTGGCCCATCACGATCCTACACATACTCCAAAGATAAACAGAGTATTTTTGACTTTTTTGAGGATGATAGATCATCGTATATGCATAAGGAAGACCTTAAACAGAAGATATATGAAGTGAAAACAAGGTTTTTGGATTGACTATATAAAGAGAGTGAAGTAGATTGCAGGTCCAATCAAAAAGGGAAAAGTGAGGCAGTTAAGGGCTTAACAGAAAATGTCACCTTGCATCAAAATAGTCTACATGCAATCAATGTATCAAACCATGCAGGAGGTTCCTTCAATCCAAAACAACAAGGGCATGAGAATAATGGGAGAAGAGGGTAGGTTCATTTTGATGGTAAAAATAAAGGAGAAAAGTTTAAACTTGAAAATCATGGTTTAATAATGTACTTGGGCAAACCACAATTGCAACATGCAAATGAAGATACATTGCAACATGCAAATGGTGAAATTGGGAAGCAACTTGATCATGCTAAGGAGTATGATAAAGGTGGAAATGATTGGGTAAAAAAGAAAGATTAAAAAATTCAAAAGGCTAACAATCATGAGGCAGGGGTATCCAAATTTCAAAAGAAAAA